>JAPKLY010000098.1:1077220-1105976 GCA_026898435.1 Prunella vulgaris
ATTGTGTACATAACATAAGGTAGAAATTGAATTATGGTAATAACCTTTTTGCACGAGACAAAATACGTTCTGACTAGTATTCACAGGATATGTGTATTGTCTTCAAAGGTATTTAATCATTATAAGGATATTATACTTGATCATATTCAGTCATTTATGTATTATTGATTTGGCATGCGTTGGACACACCACAAAGTACATGTGCATGGTAGTTCAACCAAGATAGAATTCATTCCTCAAATAGATTTAGGGGGAATACTCGACTTCTCATAACTAATTAGATCGTTAGTCATTGGTCAATACACATTACATTTGAAATAGTGTTCAAATGTGATAATATGATCAATTAGTAGAATTGATAACTTGATTAAGTTATTAGAATAGACACAATATCATGTTCTAGGCTTGATCGAAGTATTCGTGAATGAAAGGATCGTATCACTGTGAGCTTCACACTGCAAGTTGTTGTTGTATCCTCGCATCGTACCACATATGTTGAGATTAACTGGTTTATTATCTAGGGTTCGATTAAGATCATTAGTTTGACTAATCGCTTGACATATGAGGGTCTATTGGTCACACAACAAGTAATCTATGTTTATGAATTAAAGTTGGTTAGATTAAATATTTAATTTTATCAATATATTAATTTATAGAGAAATATATATATAATAATTCTATTAGATGGAATTATTATTATTTAATTAAATAAAATGATATATTTGATATATCATAATAATAAATTAGTTATATAATATATATATATATATATATATAGTAAACAATCTAGTTAACATTAGATATTTTGGCTGGGTCAAACTAAATAGATAAAGATGGGCTTAAAAGCCTTTTAATAAGATCTAGGTTTTATGTAAAACTTTACTATTTATACGAGTAATGAGACTCAAAGATATTAAGTCACAAATCAAAACCTAATATTTCTCAATTGTTCTCCAGTGCCGAATTCTACTAGCGGATTCCACTACGAACTCCATACTGCTATTAGATCGTAAATTCGTAGACGGGGATTACATAGAGATCATAGTAGAGGAATTCGACATACGAATACTGTAAGGATTTTTCAATTAGATTAGATCTAATTATGTTTATTTTATGTATACAGCCAATTCAATCTGGTTCTTTGTTGGGGAACGATGTCTTCCGCTGCTATAGACTTAAGGTTCGTATCTCTAGATCTCAATAGGAATATAATGCAATTAAAAGGTAAACAGATGCAAATTGAGTTAATGTAATAACCTCCACAAGACAAAATACGTCTTGGCTAATATTCACAGGATATGCATATTGTCTCCAAAGGTAAAACGGTTTGGCATCTCTGTGTTAGTAGTACCACTAAACACAGAGAAAAAGCAAACTACAGAAGCCTACAAAGTGAACTTTCTATATGCATAGAGTGTGAACACGGGACTCTCCTATTTATAGGCACGGATGGGTCACTCAGATGGGCTGAAACCCCATATCCACAAGGAATATTCCCACGAACTTCGTGGACGGTTATGACCGCGTCAAACACAGGAACGACGGAGGCAGAGAGCCCACAAATCTAGACTGCTCTGGAACCTTTCAGATGCTGATGTGGCATTGATTCGAATCACTGATTTGGCTGACTGACGATCAGAATCAGAGATCTTATAGGATCATTAATTTTGCAAAGATCCAGATTAGATCTTTTTCGAGTTGCTGACGTGGAGCATCCAAAGATCCAGATTAGATCTTTTTCGAGTTGCTGACATGGAGCATCCAAGGATCCAGATTAGATTCGTTTAGATTGCAAATGTGGAGCTTCTCCGGAACACTGATGTAGGTGATCCGCATTCCAGATCGTTGACGTAGACGATCCGTAGGTATTCTGGATTGCCGAATTAGATCGATCCTCCAGACCCATATTTTTTTGTCTCTAAAAAAAAGAGGGTCAAAGGCCCACCAAAGACTAATTGTCAAGATCCAAGTCCAAGACCAGGGCTGGCATGTGCTCGGCTCAGCCTCGGACGCACGCACGTGGGGTTCATGGGATAGTGTCCCCTAAATCATATTTGAATACCAAAAACTAAAAAGATAGAGAGAGGGTCAAAGGTCCACCAAAGCTGACACCAAAAACCAATTGCCAAGATCCAAGTCCAAGAACTCGGGCTCGGGCTCGGGCGGGCGGCAGCACTCGCACGTGTGCACGTGTGGTTCATGGGATAGAGTCCCCTAAATCATATTTGAATACCATACTGAAACTCTAACTTATGTACAGTAAACTTCTTTATTATTTTCCGATGTGGGACATATTAAAATACTTATTTAATTTATTTTCCCACATAAGATTTCTCCACATCAGTATTAATATTTCCACTTCTGGGACTATTTTCTCACTCACCGTAATTCGATTTTGAAATAAAAAAGTACCACAACGATCTCCTCCGCGAGTAGAACGCATCAATTATAAGCAGTTTCACTGAGATTACTATTTCGTCCTCCATTAAATTAATCAAACTAGAGTATTTAATACTCTTGCCAAATCAAATTTCAACATGAGTAACACATCCATTGCATCGTGCAACTAATATTTGAATAGTATCATTTAGTTAAACGATTAATATCACCTAATTATAATGTATGGTGATATCATTGAATGAAACTAGCAATACCACCAGAAGGGCGCGTACATGAATTTGTCTCCAAGGTAATAATAATATGAGTAATAATTATTATGAACATATTTAGCTGGTGGCCTCATTTATTACCAGAATTCAATGTGTTTCATCATATTTGTTCAGCTTCTTCAACTACTCTCTGCTACTGCCATTACTGGGATTCAATTCCAACACTGTGCATTTTTTTTTTTTATTTAATTTGGCTTTAAATTGTTATACTATGATGAGTCACTGTTGTAACATCCTTGATACAATGCACTAACTTAGTCATCACTAAAATGTAGAATTTCTTGCATGCTGAAATTTGAAAGGGTAACATTGCTTCACGGACAAAGTATCAATGTCCATAATAAGTATGAATAAGCTCTTATCAAATTAATAAAGTTCATGAATTAAAAATATAAAATCAGATTCAATGGTATTTGGTTCAGTAGTTCATAAAAAGTAGTGAGTTAACTCGTATAAATTATACTAATGAATATGTTTAATTTTTAATTTATGATTTTCACGCTAAATTTTATGATAGATATATAAATATTTAAATAAAGTTATTTAATTAAATAAAACTACAGAATTTATTAGATATATATATAATTATATAATTTTATTTTTATAATTAATTATGAAAATCTAATTTAAGATTTGTTGTAACAATGCTAGAAAAAAGTGTGAATATTCAATAATTAATCTTAGAATATTTAAATTTGACTTTTTTATTACTAAGACGAGCTAATAAACAAGTTAGACCTAAATATTTTAAGACTCAATTTGATTTGGACACTTAGTTTGATTACACTCCTAGTCCTCTTTGAAGATTGATGGAGTGAATTTGAAATATCTAGCTTTATAAATGAACCAAAGAGAAGTATTCAAGTTTGTAGATTCTTTATATTGGTATTTGAATTGAGAGATGTGAAGGGTATAAATTGACAGGATTTCAAAATCAAATCAAAAAAACATTTGAAAATGAGAGATGAGTTTCAAATTTTATCATCCAAACGACATGAAATGCTATTAATTCATCTTCAAGCCCTTCAACATGGCCATAATTTTTTTAACCAACGAACATTGGCTCAAGAATCCTGCAACATAGCCATAATTTTTTTATTTTTTTTAAAAACCACAACATATATGGTCATAATTAATGTGTGCTTTTTTGTGAAAAAACGCAGATATTTTCATACCCAGCTAAAATATTCGGAATGTATTTCCTCCTGTACAAGTTGCGCGTTTTGATCCGGGATCCAGGTCCAAAATTTTCAAGGTAAGAATTCAATTATTTGGAAGAAGTTCTAAACATACGTTCTTATTACAGCTCTATATATGTATAACCTAAAGTAGAATGCTATTAAAACATCACACGTGAAATTGACAAATAGTACAGCTTATAAACATAGGCAAGCTAGTAGTAAAATCGATACATAAAATTGAACAGATAACTCAAAATGGTGAATGCAAGTTCCATTCTCCAATATCTTTGTGCATAGATTTGGATTTCCTAAATGGTCTTCTTCAGTCACATGCAAATGCAATTTTGTGATGAAAAATAAATAAATAAAAATGAGTTAGATGGCATGCAATGTGGGTTATAAATGACAATTTAAATGCACCTGCAACACATACAACTAACCACATACTTGTTCACCTGCTAATAATTACTTCACTCTCTGATAACTCTTTATATACAACGCTCCTCTGCACCATTATCACTTCCCATTCCTTCTTTTGTCTTCTTTCTGGGTTTTCTTCATAAACGGCAAAGATGGCGGTTATGAGAAGTCGGAAGGTGGTGCTGTGGGTGGCTCTGGCCGCCCTGTTTTCTCAAAACTTAGTCCTTCCGGTGGCGGCAGCTGCCGGCTTCGAGGATCAGAAGAACTACTATACTCCTGACCCGGGTGCTCACCCCCCTCCTGCAGGTAACTCATTTTCTTTAATTTGTTTTACACAAGACAGTGATACTTTTGCAAGTTTTTGTAATTCTGTATGAGAGTTGGATATAATGTGTATGTTTTCTTGAAACAGTGTCGAACTCCCCTCCTTCATACTCCCCTCCATCGCATAGTCCAGGAGGTGGCCATGCAACACCAACACCATCAACCCCGTCTCACGGAACACCGCATCATGGAGGCGGCAGCCACGGTGGTTCGCCGCCAGCCAACTGCGGTACCCCCCCAAGTGGCGGTAACCACCACCATCATACTCCTACCCCTCCTTCCGGTGGTGGATACTACAACCCTCCAACACCAACACCAACCCCTACCACCCCCATCCCCACTCCACAGACTCCGACGCCACCAACCCACATAACACCACCCACCACTCCAATTGACCCGGGTACTCCTTCCCCTCCTTCCGGTGGTGGATACTACAATCCTCCAACACCAACTCCGGCCACCCCCATTCCTACCCCTACAACCCCCACCCCAACTCCGATCGACCCTGGTACTCCAACCCCTCCAAGCATCACCTTCCCATCACCTCCATTCCCAATCTCTCCACCATTCACTTGCACGTGAGTACAGTTAACTAACACTATCAAGATAAAATGTTTCCAAGTTTTGGAATGAGACCCTCTAATTGTTTACCATTTGTAAAATGCAGTTACTGGAGGAATCACCCTACATTGATATTTGCCTTGTTTGGATGGTGGGGAACTGTCGGAAGCGCATTCGGCGGCAGCATACCTAGCAGCGCGCCAGGGTTCGGTTCCAACATGAACTTACTTCAAGCTCTGTCGAACACTCGTACCGATGGGTTCGGAGAACTCTACAGGGAAGGTACTGCCGCTCTGCTCAATTCCATGTCACACGCGAGGTTCCCTTACACCACAAACCAGGTTCAGAACAGCTTTTTTACTGCACTTAGCTCCAACAAGGCAGCAACAGCTCAGGCCCAGCTCTTCAAGCTGGCTAATGAGGGTAAGATCAAGCCCAGAGCCTGAAAAACCAGAAAAATTCTTTGTTACAAAATGTTTCATAGTCGTTTTGGTTCTTGGCAGTGTTTGTTTACTTGTTTGAGGTTCTTTAGGATGATATTATTATGTGTATTTTATTGCAGTGCTACAAAATCAAGCAACATTATGGTTTGCCAGTTTATATAATACTCCGTATTAGTTATTTGGTTTGTCTGTATATTCCATTCAGCTTTTGAATGGAGTTTGAACCTAAATGTTATGGAGTATAACTTTGACTATCCTAAATTCACAGTTATCCTAGAGCTCATAAATCCTGGAAAATGTCTTACCAGTTCCAGTCAGATGCAACAAGAAATCACATTTCTTTCCAACTTAAAAATCAGCACGTGTTAATTGCAATATTTCCACCAAGATTTAAGAGGTAATTAACACCAAAAACAGAGGAATAAAGAGAAAACTAGTCTTTAACAATGCTCTGCATCTACTCTTACCAATATTCTTTAAAGTATTCCATTAACCATCATTATATTATCCACACTTAATAATTGGTGTTAGTTCTGGGAATAGAAAGTGTAAATATGAATTCAATATATGTGGGGGAATCCAACTTTAAATGTGCTCCTAAGATCTTAAATATAAATACAGGCCACAACATAGTTCTATCAATGTGAGTATTGTATGATAGAAATATTAAAAAAGAATAAAGTGTTGTCACATATTTTATCAGGGGCATCATTAATGTAACATCACTAGTATAGAATTGAATTTATCACAAGTGGGGCTCACATTGACTTGCTTAACCTATATCCAGCACCCCCCAGATTTCTGAATGATTTTTGAACAAATATAGCATCACACCCTGTGAAGCTAAGCCTGCATAAAAGTTAAAACTAACAGCTGAGAATGTAGATTTTGAGGCTTATAAATAAATAATAAGTAATGTGATTTTAAAAAAAAAAAAAAAAAAACTAGTTTCATGTACCTTCTTCAAATGTTATGTTCCTGATTCATGGTTCTCAAAACCATAATAGACACAACCTGGATTAGAGACATTAACAGCAAACATGTGTGTGCACCTGTGTGTTATAAAAAAATGGAAATATCAGAACATCGACCAAAAAATTATACTACCTCCATCTGTTGAAAGTTTGTGGTGCTTAGTTGGAGACTCTGAGGAAATTTTAAAAAATATTTCAATTTCGAGAGTATGCATACTTTCTTTTGTGGGACAAAAAAGGTAAATACGCAAATTTTCCCAAGATAGAGGTAATAAAATACTTCCTCCATCCAAAAAAAATGGATTCGTTTGTTTGCATATGGTTTAACGTTTTATGTTATAGGGTACATGCTCTTTCTCTCTCTCTCACACACACAATCACACGTTAATTAGTTAAATGAGATATGGTATATCTTAGTTGTCGTATATACCTCACCTTCATGTAAAGAAATGATTATAAGCTAGTCAAATCATCACTGACAGTATCATACCAATAATAATTAATAATAACTTCAATAAATTAATACTAGACAGTAAAAACATGGAGATGATAAAAGAGCAGTATTTGAATTTAATCCATAGTAAATCTATGCCCACTGAACTGTAAAAAACATGGAGGCATGGATGGGTCTGTGCAACAGATTAAAATGAAAATGAATTAACAAATTCTTTACCACCATTTAGAAAACAATCATTTACAAAATGCACTGTAATAGATTAAGAAACTACTCTACTTTTCAAGAATTTAATATCAATATTGCAGGAGAATAATTAAATACATTGTTTAAACAAAAAATTGGAAATTATGAGCCTTTTGCTAAGAAAGAAGCAGCTATCCAAAATATTCACTCAAAATATGTAGAAGTACCACTATGTATGCTTACACTACACTTGATGTATTCTTGACATTATCATCTTCATCAAAGTATATTAAACATAAAATGAGCAGTGGTGAAGACATGATTGATAGCTAACGAAATCAAATTGATCAATAAGACGGATGTGTTACTCAACGAATTAATGTAATGACCTCCATGCATAATTGACGAAGATAGCACCAAAAAACTTCACGAATTCTGGGAACAAGAATGACAGCTAGAAGATCGTCATGTCCATAGCACCTAAATGCTGTAAGATTTCTTCACCTATCATGAATGGAAGTACTTTGAGCTGCACGACTCACTAAAACGCATAGACTGATCAAATCTTCAGGAACATCAGTTTGTTGGAATGAGAAAATGAACTATGTGATAAGGTCATTTGCTCGTCAGTTCATATGGGACTCAAACCATTCAAATATTTCCTGAGAGGGCAAGCTAGTCATTTCATGATATGCAAACGCAAGATTCATTTCCTCCTGTATAAGATTAACCAATGATTTATCTGGGAGGATAACATTTCTGTCCTCAATAGCTACTTTCCATGGTATTGCACGCCCATCATCCCTCATGTAACCATTCTTGTCAATAAAACCCTCGGCCTGAAAAACATCAAACAACTTCTCCGACAAGGACTGATCAAGACCTGGAATTCTGTTGGCAAAGAACTGAGGCGTCAAAGGGAACTCCATACATTTTACTTCTGCAACATCAATTCCTTTCTCCCTCATTACTACTAGATACTTCTGTATCTTTCGTCTCCTAGTCTCATCTTTAGGCATGTGTACAAAAAGTGTAGATGGGTAATTACTTGTTATATCCAAATGACTGAACACCCCTTCTGCTATCATCAAAGCAATGGCTCTGAATTTCATCTTTGTGGCAAGGACAGAGACAAAGTATCCACCAGAGGAGGCACCCAACGCAAACATAGGCAGCTTTTCTAGCTTTTGTTTAGAAATCCACCATTCAATCATATCTTTAACAATCCATCGTTCCTCCCCAAGTGACCAACATGCCCCTTTACTTGATATCGCAATTACAGCAAATTTTCTAGCTAAAGCATGAAGCACAATGAGTCTTTCTTCGGGTAAACCAACACAATTTGGACAATTAGGAGACTTATCCCAAAAATTAGCTGCTCTACCATTACAACCATGAGCCAAGAAGAGAACGGCCTTGGGTGAGTTGGGTATCTGCCAAATCAAATCTGTGCTATTCCTGGATTCTACAGTTGGATCTAATCTAACCAAAGAGTCGAAGCTATTCCATTTTTGGTTGTCAATATCAGACATCAAAATCGAGTTATCGCCATTCTTTCCCAAAAAAATAACCAATGCGACCATTATCAAAACCAGAAGTATCAAAAGAACTGGAAATTGAACACTCGATGTGTCCCTTGACTGCTTCAATAATCTGTTCCCACGTCCAGACATGACTGTAAAATTATTACATAAAAAATGTAAAAAATCTCCACAGAAACCCTTCATATATAATTCAGCTACATAATCTCAACATGAAATGCGCAATTAACTTCAAACTGTAATCAGATCGTTTTTTGTTAAATTTAAATAATTGCACTAAATTAAAACCAAATTTAACTTCATCTGAAGAACAGGACTACATCAAAAAACCAATTTAGAACTATTTCCAAAAGAAAAAAACAAAATCAAACAAAGAAAAGAAGTTAGAGCTAATCAAATCTATGGAGGCTAAAAAAACTGGCAAATCGAAAATAACTTGAATAAGCTTAAGTGCTACATTGACTGGACAATTTCAAGTACCTTTAAGTCAAGAAGCATCAAAACCGGAATGCGGAAAACCCCAGTGATTCCGATCGGAAATCTTGAGAGGTTTTTCTCTTTTCTACTTCGATTTTGCGAAGAATTTAGCAGAGTTTAATAGTTTAATTTATAATTTTATCACGTAAAAGATGCCCCCAACTGGATTCAAGCAAAAGTTTACTTATCGAAGCCGAGGGCCGACATGTATTTTTATTAATTAATTAATTAATAAAAAAATGAAATGAAATCCTTATTTTCTTTAATAAGGATCAAATCTAGATCTAACAAAATGTTCTATCTAAAAATAAAATAAATTTTGATATTCATGATCAATTATAATTATATTTTTTATTTTAAATAATAGTGCAGATATAAACTAGAAACATGTTTTAATGTGATAATTTTTTTTAATTTTTAAATTTTGTAATAGTTAAATTTATAAATATAAAAAAAACTTATAAAAATGAGTTTGTCTCATGCATGTTTTCAGCCGGTGACCAAACCGGTCATGGCACCGGTTCACGGTTCAACCGTTAAAATAATTTATAATTATTTTTTTAATATTCTCTATGTTAAATAAAATAAATATTCAATTATAAAAATTAAATGAACACAATAAAGTCATAAAGTAACAACATAAAAGACAAATGAGACAATATAACTTAATCAAAATATCATACAATAGTCCATGCTCCATAATTCATAAGAATGTCTCGTTTAAGTTAATAAAGGCAAATAAAATAAGAAATAATTAATATTTAAAAAAAAAAACAGAGGGGGTTCAACCAGGTGCCGGTTCATCCGATTTTGACTGGTTTGCACCGGTCAAAGCGGTTTGACCGTAAAAATAGGTTTTTAGCTATAACCGGACCGGTTTCGTGACCGGTTCCCGGTTGAACCGGCCGGTCGGGTCCGGTTCTAACATACTGGTCTCATGTATATTTTTTAGATAAACGAATATTAAGACAAACTCATATACTCGCTCCATCTCACAATTACTTCTCTCGACCTCCCGAGTTATCCTCTTTTTTCTTTTTCCGTTCCAAATAATTTTTATGTCGAACCCAAGATGTTGAGTGAGTGTAAGCTTTAGTACCATGAAAGAATTACGGTTCATCTAAACATTCAAACTTATGGAGAGTTGTAGAATCCATTCATTTGTTTACTTCTCTAACATTCTCTCTCGTAATGAGACACTTTAATATAAGTGAAGTTGCTTTTAGCATAAATCAAACTTGGAATCTTTGAATTTAGGCACGGGTCTTTGGCTCTAATAACATAAAAGAGTTTCTTTCCATCTAAAAATTTGAATATGTAGAGAGTTGTAAAAAAAAAAATATATTTCCCTAATATAAGTGTTGATAAAGGCATATAAGCTCGATGATTAAAAAGCCATTAAGGTATGAATAAGCTGAAGTGTAAGTTGCTCGCCAAACTGCTCGACGGCCTGCTCGCCCAAACACGGAGGTGTCGAAGCAACGAGCTTGCATGGTCATTCCCCAGTTGCTCGCCCAAGTGCTCGCCAAGTTGCTCGCCAGGTTGCTCGCCTGAGCCCTGGTGGAACAAAACAACAAGCCCACATGGCCAGGACCAAGTTGCTCGCCACCATGCTCGTCTTCTTGCTCGCTGGCTTGCTCACATGACTCAGTGGTGATAAGGTATCAAGCCACGAGGCTAAGCTAAAGGTGCTCGCCACCCTGCTCGCCCAACACAGAGGTGGCGAGGCACCAAGCCATGAAGTCAGACCCCAGATGCTCGCTTGTCTGCTCGCCATGTTGCTCGCCCCAATGCTCGACCATCACTCCCAGAGAAGAAAATGCAGGTGTCTAAAGAACCTCTAAGGAGTATATAGGTCAGTTAGGTTAAGGATAGTGGAGCAAGTAACTGAGAGGATGACAAGTGGAGGACACATGTCACCTCCAGAAGCCACATGGCTTAAAATAATGCCACCTCACTCATAGGATGGTATAAATAGTTGTAAACCTCTCATTTGTAAGGATCTGATTCCAAAAATACAAGAAATACACCTAAGAAATTTCTCTCTCTAATCTCTTTCCATATTTCATAATATAACACCCAAATTATTATCTTTGATTATTGTTTGAGTAATTGCCCAGAATTATTGGCCACATAAACTTTGATTAATTGAATTGCTCAACAATTTGGCGCTAGAAGGAGGGCCTGAACCTCCGTCGATCAAAGAATTCAAGATCGTTCTTCGTTTTCTCAAGAACAACCATTCAAGTTTTGTGAATTGTGTGAAGAACAAAAGGGTAATCTTCAAGAGTAAGTGTTTTCGAGAAAAACTCTTTATTTTCGAGAACACGAACTAGAAAAGATTTCTCTTAAGAATTTATTTCCCAAACACAATTTCACCAAAAATGACGAGACGTACATACGATGATTCCCATGACGAGTCCCGCACCACTTCAACAAGTCGGAGGTGGAAGGGGAAAAAACCTTCAGGACGCCAACATGCCGGACAAGCTCGTGTCCCGGTGTTACCTGCGGCTCCAGTTGGTCCGCAAATCGAAGCTACCATCGAGTCGATGGTCAGGACCCCGGAGGACATAGAGAGGGCGATGGCCACACTAAGACAGATGCAAAGACAATAGATGGTGGTAGCTCGTCAACCTGTGGTTCAAGTGGCCCAGACGGAGATAAGGCATGAGACGAGGACAAGCTACCACGCCCAGGAAGAAGAGGCGAGTAGTGGACGTGTCGCCCCTGAAAATTCAAAGAGAAAGCAGAAAATGTGCGATCGTCTTGGACCGCAACCCAGACGATCAGACCAGCGACCAGCTGGGCGAGCAGTGGAGTAGCCCGGATGTCATGAAGGGTCCCAGAGAGATAGGCACAGTAATCCAAGTCACCATTCGGAGGGTGGGAGATCGGGATACTCACAATACTAAGAGCCATATAAGTCGGATGCGAGACATCAGCAAAGGCCCGTCCAAGACCGGTTGAGAAGACGGGCATCCGAGAGGTTGGACCCGAATGCTGCAAGTAACCTCCAACGACCACACCGAGAAGTCGCCCGAAGTGAGGGACTGTCGGGGGCAGCATGTCAATATGAGGTGCACCCGGAGCAGCCTCGAGGAGGGGGATCGTCTCGGGGGTCGTCGGTTCTGGAGATAGAAAAATTGAAGAAAGCGGTGGAGGACTTGCAACAACAAGTGGCCACCAAGGACAAGGCCGAAACATACACATCCCTCCCCATTCACCACTATCAACAACCATCCTCACGGCTCCGATCCAAAAGAAGATACATTTTCCATTGCTGGTACTGTATGAGGGAGAGTCTGACCCCAAGGTCCACATCTCGAAATATGTCGATTACATGATCTCCATGGGGGCGTCAGACGCAACTCAGTGCAGGAACTTTCCTCTAACCTTAGGAGACCGTGCTCACAGATGGTTTTCCGCATTGACGCCCGGATCTATTCAGTCGTTTGGCCAGTTGACCCAAGAATTCTTATCCCACTTCTCGGGATTCGTAACGTACTTGACACAGAAACATCGGCTGGCCAATATCTCATAAGGGGCGGAAGAGACGGATCAGCAGTACCTTGAACGTTTCGACAAGATCCTTTTGGAAGGTGAGTCAGTCAGCGATGACACTAAGGTTGTTGCAATCATGGCGGGACTATGTAAAGGAACGGACTTGTGGAGGGAAATGCATCTATCATGTCCTAGTACATACGCCGAGTTTCGCTATAAGGCCGGTGTATATGTTGCAATGTAAGAGGCTATGGCTAAGCAATTGGGCCCGGAGGCTGATGACACGAAGAATGTTAAGAAACCCAGTAGGAGTGGATACAAAGCTCCTAAAAACTTGAAGTCGTTTGGAGATGCTGCAGAATACAAGGAAAAGTTAAATCAGGTGTTGGCTACCACAATCGACCATGTCTTCACAGCAGTAAAGGACCAAGACATGCTTGCAGCACCCCTTAGAATCAGACAAGATAGAAGCAAGTTAAACCCAAACAAATTCTGTGCTTATCATCAGAGTATCGGACACTTCACCAGTGAGTGACGTGACCTCTTGAAACAGTTATGAAAATTCTATGAAGACGGGAAGCTTGCAGAATTTGTGAAGAAAGTTCCGGGAAAAAGACAACAATTGCCAAGGCAAAGGGACTCGGGCGAGAAAGACAGTGATGAGGCCGAAAGAGCACCAAATAGACAAGTTCGACGGGGTCCACCAGTATTACCCGCACATCAAGAACCAAATTGCGAGATCCTAGTGCTCGAGGAAATTGGATCGGCTGGAGGAATGATTGATGGCCGTCCAGCATCGAAAAGACAAAAGAAGGCAGAAATTCGGGCGGTCAATCAAGTGCAAGAATCGGGATCCGGGATAAAGGTGTCGGCGAAGCCGACTGTGGATTTAGTGTTCTCACAGGCAAATCTTGAAGGAATCTTGACACCGCATAATGACTCTCTTGTTATCAGCGCGAATATCATGAATACAAAAGTACACCGACTGCTAGTGGATACTGAAGCCTACACGAACATTCTGTTCAAGAAGACACTAGATCAGTTAGGAGATTACGAATCCTATATAGAGGATTGTAATCATAAAATAGTGGGATTCGGAGAGGTTGTTACCGTCCCAGTAGGTGTAATTCGTCTGTCAATAGAACTTGTAGCGCTTGAGGACCCGGAAAGGAGGATGACTAGGTTGCTAGATTTTTTAGTCGTAGATCAACCATCCACCTATAACGGGTTCCTCAGCCGACCCTTCATTTCTGAATTCAAGGCTGCATGTTCCACTTACTATTACTGTATCAAATTCCCAACTCTTAAAGGTGCAAGTACAGTCAAAGGGGATCAAAAGAAGGCACGAGAATGCTTACTAACTCTGAAGAAGCCTGTCACTCAGGTGTTAGTCTACGAAGACGTAGCACCCCAACATTCCCCAAATGAGCCTAACATCTTGGATGCTATCTCCATCGACACCGAGATGATGGAAGTAGATCAAACACCGGAGGAGATGGAGGTGGATGATACACCCCTACGAGGTCAGCAGGCCGAGGGGCAGGTGGAAGAACACACCGAGGTTCAAGATGATGTACCAGCAACCATTGCTGAGCCCGAATGACAGATGCACGCGTCACAAGACATCGAGCCCCGGATGGGTTACGAGCCAGTCCCAATGGAGATGGACATGCATCTAGAAGGACCCATTGAGGATCCACGGTGGAAAGATAAGAAACGACGTGCCACTCCAGTCGAAGATTTGAGGTCCATACAGGTAGATCTCAATAAAAAGGACTTAGAACTTTTTATTGGGGCGGAGTTGGAAGAGCCTTATAGAAGCAAGATGGAAGAGTTCCTTCGTGCTAACCTCGATGTGTTCGCATGGTCACATGAGGACATGACGGGTATACCTGTGGAACATGCTTGCCATCGCCTTAACATTGACCCCACGAAGAAGCCCGTCCGTCAAAAAAGAAGAAAATATGGACCTGACAAGTACGAGGCATTGACTAGTGAGGTGAATAAGCTATTGGATAATAAGCTTATAAAGGAAGCACTATGTCCTCAATGGGTGGCAAATCCCGTCCTGGTCAAGAAGCCAAATGGAACATGGAGGCTCTGTATAGACTTCACAGACCTCAACACCGCGTGTCCGAAGGATAACTTCCCGTTGCCTCACATAGACCAGTTGGTGGATAACACAGCAGGACATGAAATAATGACGTTTATGGATGCCTTTGCAGGTTACCATCAGATTTTCATGCACCCAGAAGATCAAGAACATACAACTTTCTACACAAACAAAAATTTATTCTGTTGGAAAATGATGCCCTTCGGGTTAATCAATGCTAGCGCCACGTATCAAACACTAGTCAACAAGATGTTCGACCAACACCTTGGTGACACAATGGAGGCCTACATCGACGACATTGTGGTGAAGAGCCTAAGAAAGGAAGACCACTTGGAGCACCTCAAACAAGCATTCGATATCATGAGAACATACAACATGAAGCTGAATCCAAAGAAAAGCAGCTTTGGGGTGCAATCCGGTAAATTTTTGGGGCATCTAGTAAGTCAACGGGGCATAAAAGTTAACTCTTCACAAGTTAAATGCATTCTGGAGATGGGACCGCCGAAGGATGTACGAGCTATTCAGAGACTCACGGGATGTCTCGCGGCGTTAAACAGATTCATATCCAGATCCGGAGACAACAACAGACCATTCTTTGAGTCTATCAAAGGCAAAGGCATCTGCAAAAGAACCGGGTAAAACAACTATGTCTGGACCGATGCCTGCCAACGGGCTTTTGAAGACATAAAAAGTTATCTCAGCAATCCCCAAATTCTGTCAAAGCCCGTCCCACGAGAAAAGTTATATTTGTACCTGGCAGCATCGGAGGTGGCCATAAGCTCAGCCTTAGTACGTACGGAGGACAAGACACACTTGCCGATATACTATGTCAGCTAGGTGCTACATGAAGTGGAGCTGCGATACTCCCCGATGGAGAAGTTGGCATACGCATTGGTGATGAGCGTGAGGAAGCTCCGACCTTATTTCTTCGACCACCAAGTGGAAGTCTTAACGACGTTCCCCTTGAGACAAATCTTACACAGACCCGACACTGCCGGACGATTACTAAAGTGGTCACTAGAGGTTAGCCAGTATGGTATAACCTACGCTCCCCGAACAGCGATCAAAGGGCAGGCTCTAGCAGACTTCATAGTAGAGCTAACCTACCCTCAAGATCCGACGAGGGGACGTATATACCCATGGCACCTCTACATAGATGGCTCAGCAACAAGTTCTGCAGCCGGTGCGGGTGTGGTCCTAGTGAGTCCAGACAAACAAGTGTTCACCTCAGCAATAAGGTTCGACTTCCTAGCAACTAACAACGAAGCCGAATACGAAGCACTTATTGCGGGATTGAGACTATCATTAGCTGTGGGGGCAACCAGACTTCAAATTTTCGGGGATTCGCAGCTAATAGTATCTCAAGTCCGAGGTGAATACGAAGTAAAAGATCGGCAAATGATCATCTATCAAAGGATCATCGCGCATCTGATATCCAAGTTCGATCAGGTGTACATTGAGCAAATCCCCCGGCTAGAAAACACACAAGCAGACGCTCTAGCTCGTCTAGCTACAAGCACCGGAGAACCAAGTATCTCTGAGGTAATCATCACAAAGCTAACAAATCCTTCAACATTTGATTACGTTAATCAAGTGTTGAAAAGGGGGCAACAACTAGTAAACAACCAAGAAGTGATTGACGACTGGCGTACGCCCATCACTAAATACTTAACCAATGGAGAGCAGTCGGGGGATCCTTGGGAAGCACGACGGGTTGTGAAGCAAGCTGCCAGATACATAATGATCGAGGGACAATTGTATAAAAGGGGAATCTCGCTTCCATTACTTAGATGCCTTTCCCCGGAAGAAGGTCAGAAAGTGTTAGAAGAAATCCATGAAGGAATATGTGGAGGCCACGCTGGGGGGCAAGCCTTAGCCTACAAGACTATTAGGCAGGGGTACTATTGGCCGACATTACAGAAGGATATTCAAAATGATGTTTGAAGTGTCAGCAGTTTGCTCCAAACATACATACCCCTGCGTAGGAATTAAAATCGGTATATAGTCCATGGCCATTTGCTAAATGGGGTATCGACTTGATCGGCTCATTCCCTCCCGGAAAAGGTGGAGTAATATTCGTAGTAGTGGCCGTGGACTATTACACTAAGTGGGCCGAAGCAGAAGCCTTAACAATGATAACCCAAGAAAAAATGATAAGTTTCATTTGGAAAAACTTGGTGTGCAGATTTGGGTTACCGCAATCAATCGTCACGGATAACAGGAGACAGTTTGATGGGAATAAGCTAAGAGACTTCTGCACTTCATAGAACATCTAGAAACATTACTCCACACCATATCATCCTCAATCAAACGGACAAGTCGAAGCCGTAAACAAGATCTTGAAACACATCCTGAAGATCCGATTGGAAGAAAGAAAGGGTAGTTAGGCCGACGAGCTGCCAGAAGTCCTATGGACCTATAGGACGTCTTATAGAACAAGTACCGGGGAGACACCATTTACCATAGCTTTCGGGGTTGAAGCGGTCATCCCGGTGGAGGTCCAACATCGGACGTGGAGGATACTCAAGTATGATGAAGAAACAAACGAAGATGATATGGCAGTGGAAAAAGATCTGATTGAAGAGACAAGAACCTCGGCAGAGTTGAGGAATGTTGTCTACAAACGACGAGCAGAAAAGTATTACAACTCGCAGGTCAAGGATAGAAGGTTCAAGGTTGGCGACTTGGTGATGAGACGGATACTAGCAGTCCCAGCAGGAGTATTCGGTCCAAGATGGGAAGGCCCGTTCAAAGTAACAAAGAGTTGGCCAAATGGGACGTATGATTTGGAAGATATGCAAGGCTACCCTTCGTCATACACTTGGAACGCGGCACATCTCAAGAAATTCTACCAGTAAAAGACTTGTAAAAATTTCACTTTTGAAACCTTGCTCGCCCAGCATGTATAGGGGCAAGCAGGTTCGATTCAGATAGGGTCAAGTCTGTAAAGTCTTATTATGTTGAATAAGAGGATGTTTCCTTTCAAATTGGTGTATCGAAAGATGTCTCAAGTTATAAGCTCAAAAGACTTACGAGTCGAAAATAAAGGCAAGGTATTGAGACTAACCCTACGGATATAACCGGTAAAAGGGAGTCCTTACCAATCAATAAGCTCACATAAAAAAAGATGGAAAATAAAAGGTATAAATTCGCGATTCCGCAAAAGGAAAAGTAAGACGAATCAATTAAAACACCATATACAAAAACGAGCAATAAATAACTTAGACACCAACATAAGTGAAAATATACCAAGTATAAACAAGATCTGTGAAAGGGAAACTACAAGTTTATTAATGTCAAAAAGAGATTCAAGTACATGTGGGGCGCCTTCGAGGGCGAAGAAGCAAAAGTTACAAGTAAAAAGCAAAAACAAAAAAGTTCAAGGCAAAAAGAGGTCGAACACCCTACTGCCCGCCAGCCTGGTCGCCGGCTTGCTCGCCAGGCTGCTGCTCACCGGCTTGATCGCCGACCTGCTCGCCGGCACCCTGAGGAGAGAGACCTGGGAGGACCTCGATAGGAGATAGACCTTCAGTGTCTACCATGGCGTCGTCCTGAGCATTGATCTCGAGGGGTGGGTACCTTCCGCCAATGATCTTAAGCCCAGGAGGCACAACACTCAGGTCGACACCCATATCCTCGAGGTCCCCGATGTCGACCACCAGACCATCCTTAAGAGGACGCTCAGTGAGAAACTCGGTGAACTCTTTCTTCAGGGCCTCCCAAGGATCTTCATTCTCACCAACAGCATGGTGGTAGGCACGGAGGTTTTCAGCGAAAGCATAGACGAACCCAAAGTCAGAAGACTCGGCTCGAATATCAGCGACGGCTGCAGCAGTGTAACACTCAGCATGCTCGGCCTTTTGATCGGCCAGCTGGGTTCGGGTGGTTTGGAGTTCTCTCTCCAGTTCAGCAACTTTCCCTTGAGCAACCCGACCCTCCTCAAGTTAAGCTCGCATGCTCGTCAACTCAGCACGAAGGCTATCAGCCTCAGCCTTGGCCCTTTCGGCACTCGCAAGCACCGACTTCTCAACATCTAATGAAGCTTTAGCCTTGGACTCCAGGATGGCTATCTTCTTTTGTGCTTCCTCCCTCTCCTTCCTCAAAGTCTCATTCTGCACAGCATAAGACTTCTCAAGTGTCAGAACTTGTTCAATTGCGCGTTGGCCAGTAATAAGTGCACCACTTGAATGATGCATAACAGTGCGGATGTTATCCGTCACCGATTGGTGCTGCATAGTGGTGTCTTGGGGCTGCGTCCAGTGACGAGTGGCAGCCTCGATAGCCCTTCGAACGAGACCCTGGAGTTCGTTAAGAGTCCTAGGAGGCCGAGCAAGTGCGAACTGGTACACAGTCGCGCTTCGCTGAGGGTAGCGTGAAGGATCATACCTGCATAAAGGATCAAACAAGAAAACACTTAGAAAATTTTTGAAAAAAAATTCTAAGTATAAATGTGTTAGAAGTCTGAGAATCATACTCAGCCGCCCGGTCCTGGTCCCACCTAAGGATGGAGATATCCGATAGTTGGCCCACAGAGCGTATGGGCGCAGGGGCTGTGGAGGTACCAGCAGAAACTGGAAGTGCGGGCTCTGAGGCCTCAGGAAGACCTGAGCCACCGGAACTCGAGGCTCTCGTAGCTCTTGCCTTCTTGGCAACCTCACCCTCATGCTCAACGTGCGAACCATCACCCCGGTGTAGACGTCGGCTACCACCACTAAGAGAGCCACTAGGGGCTTGACGATCCTCAGCACGGGGAGCCCGTGGGGGAGCAGTAGAGCGGGTGCTGGGTCCGGTACCCGTCCCTTTCTTCGCCTTGGTTGCCTTTTGAGCAGCCAACACAACGGACGGAGGATCCCTTTTTGTTCTTGCCATCCTAAATCGTTGATTTAGCGTTCGAAAGGACGGGGAATGGAAATAGTGACCTCTGCAGCTGCAAGCATCAAGAAACAAGAAAAGAGTTAGAAAAATTTTCAATACACAAGCTAAGTCCAAAGAACATAACAAGTATACCTGCGGGACGAGCAACTTGAGCTCGTAAGTGATGAGGAGTCGTGATCAACCCCGAGGCAATGCGGCAGCTGGGCTTGTTCAGATATTCGAACGTCTTGTCCTTCTTATTCCGTCGACAGACAAGAATGCAAGTAAACTTGAATTCCTCAGACAAGCTCGTCTTCTTCCAACGCAGAGGAATCAAGCCTGCAACATAAAGACCAAGATGTTAGACAGAATATCAAAAGCAAAGCATTCCAAGTATAAACAAGTCCTACGCTGCAACTCGCCAAACTCTGTTGGGGACATGATACGTCCCCCGAGTCCCTCATTATTGTCCGGAGCACGCCAGTCGCCGCCGATAAAGAAAAATTGCTCCTTCCAATCCTTCACCTTATTAGGCAATCCTTCGAGGATCCTCATGTCACTCCTTGCCTTGAGGTAGTAATAACCTTGACCCTCCTCAGAGCACTTGCTGAGACAGAGGGTATAATTCACCTCTTGCAGAGTTAAGCGATCCTTATACTTCTCCAAAGCGAAAAACGTGCAGATTGATATCAGGTACGTCCAGGCATTGAGCGTGAGCTGAGTGATAGCCAAACCCGTTGTCTCCAAGAAACGGCCAATCAGTGGGTGTAGGGGCAATGTCACTCCGGCGGCCAGTGTATGCATGTTGATCGCTGTCAATCCCTCCTGGGAATAATCGGCCCTCTCGTTCTTTCGGGAAGCATACATCGTTACATCACAAGGGATGTGATAGTCCCTCCGGATGCTATCAAGGTCGTCTTCGTCAATAATACTCTCCACGGTGTTAGCCTTATAGTTGGTACGATCACCCTCTTCAAGCTCTCGGTATTATCGAGGAGGAGTCGGGAAGTCAGCCGTGTACCGTTCGTAATAGGCTCTCCAATCGAACTCCTGCTCAATACCCTCAGGAATAGACTTCTCTACCATGTGAGGTTGTGGGAAGCCTACGGATTCAAACCAAGAAGAGATGGAGTCTTCATCATCATCGCTACTGGAGAGCACCTCAACGGCCTCAGGATCATCATCTTCTGGGCGAGCAGCAGGTTGCTCGACTACCTGCTCGCCCAGATGCTCACCGGACTGCTCGCCTCCCTCCTCCAGCGGCCGATCAACTTCTACGACATCGGGATCAGAGCCCTCCAGATGCACTGAAGAAAGCCCAGCGATCGGACCACCCTCCTCCACCGGTTGTTTGTCCGGATTCCGGTTAGAAGCAGTGTGACTTGAAGACGAAGACATGTTGCTCGCCCCAGTGCTCGACCATCACTCCCAGGGAAGAAAACGCAGGTGTCTAAAGAACCTCTAAGGAGTATATAGGTCAGTTAGGTTAAGGATAGTGGAGCAAGTAACTGAGAGGATGACAAGTGGAGGACACATGTCACCTCCAGAAGTCACATGGCTTAAAATAATGTCACCTCACTCATAGGATGGTATAAATAGTTGTAAACCTCTCATTTGTAAGGATCTGATTCCAAAAATACAAGACATACACCTAAGAAATTTCTCTGTCTAATCTTTTTCCATATTTCATAATATAACACCCAAATTATTATCTTTGATCGTTGTTTGAGTAATTCCCCAGAATTATTAGCCACATAAACTTTGATTAATTGAATTGCTCAACAATAAGGTAAGAGTATTTTGGGGCATTCTATGGTCTATTTTATAAATTAAATAATTATTTGTGAGTGTATTATCAATGAAATATGAAATAATTAAATGATGGTATAATGATGAAGAAAAAATTATTGAGAAAAAAAAAACATATTCTTTTTTTTGAAGAGAAGGAGTATATGAATTTGGTATGACATAAGTAGTGCTGTTGCACATATGAAAGAAATTATGATTTATGAAAGAGATGAGTACTTTGGGAGATGACATAAATACATCCCTTTGACTAATTATAATACTACCTCCGTCCATGAAATTTATGCTCACATTTTTGCACGTGGTTTAATGTAATATGTCGGAGGGTATTACGGAATATTGTGAGGTCCGTTTTGAATAAAGAGAATATTTATGAAAAGTATATCATATGTACTTTCCATAAATACTTTCTTTACTCAAAACGGACATCACAATATCCCATAATACCTTTCGATATATTGCATTAAATCACGTGCAAAAATGTGAGCATAAATTTCGTGGACGGAGAGAGTATTTTTTTATCATATTAACTAATTATAATATTTTTATCATATATGTGATTATTTGAATTTTTTATTTATATTATTTTAATGTATAGTGCATATTAATGAATATTTTAATATAAAAATTAAATTTTAATGCAAATTAATTAATACTATAGTTTTTTAAAGTATATAAAAATATTTAATTTGTGACGTTTGAAAATATATCTATTAAAATTTAATTAACACGAGAGCATTATCCACATCAAAATTAGATCAAAATTTAAATCTCTACCGAATTGTTTAGATAAAAATTTAATTATAAACTTTAATTTTTATCAACCGATTAATTAATAATTTTTTTATACAAAAATACTAATTAAAAAACACAAATATTCGAAATAGATTAAAAAACATATGAATGATGGAGTAATAAACAAGATGGTTAGTTGATTTCATATTGGTTCTTCTACTTATTCACCTGTACAAATTAATTAAATATTAATTGATAAAATTATAGAATTATAGATAAATAAAGTTCAATTATATATTAAATAACTTGTACTATAATATTTATAATGCAAAGTCAAACCTAACACTCATAGGATAATGTGGTTATAAGGATAAAGTGGACCCCAATTTAAAGTTATTAAATTTTTATACCCATTTTGTAAGGGTATATAAGTCTTATATTATGAAGTGGGTATAAAAAAAAAATTAAGTTAGATGTGGATAAAATTAATTTTTAGAAGCTCAAAATGGGTATTTTGTGGTATTTTCACTAGTCAAATGGGGTGGGGTAGGGTGAAATGGGGTGAAATAACTAGATGATAATGTTTGTGGGCCATATGGGTAAAAAAAAATTGTTTGAAATTGAAAATAGATAGAAAAAATTATTTATATTTGAAGTGGGTAAAATAAATTTTTTGAGGTTGAAAATGAGTATTTTGAATTGTCTCCCAATACATAATACATGACTTATCCACAAATTTAGTGTGATATAAGTGGTGGGTTTGGTGATTTACGAGCTAAACAATTTAGAGCCCATTGAAAAAAGCTAACTTTAGCAGCAGGGATTTTAGAAAAAATCAGTCTAATGGACTCAAAAGGTTTTTTTTTTCACCTCTCATGACCCATCAAATATATAGAAATAGTTTTTATAAGTTTTTTTATATTTACGTGCATCAAAATCGACTCATGACCCATCAAAATGAAAGACTCCACAAAATACTCTGCATCACATTGGAGTCAAAACTGTAAATTTTAAAAAATAAGTCTGGAACAATACAGGAGAACAAATAAATAAAGAGAGTCAAATGAATCTAAATAAGGGATAATCGATTTGATCCATAGGGATAAGAGTCAAAAAGGTGTCTGGGCGCATAATGAGCGTAAACAAAATGAAGTGCACAAGAGTCGGTACTAAGACGGACAAGTAATCAGTCAGGCGGTTACCCTCCCTGAAGATGTGGGTAATTCTACTTTGAACCTGTGATAATTGAAATCGTGTGCGGATAAGAGTATGTTCAATCTGGCAGAAGCCAGCGTGATCTATCTAAAGTAAACAAAATATCCATATTATGGCACTACAAAAAAACGGGTTTTAGAGACCGCTTTTTAGCGACCGCCATTAAAGCGGTCGCAAATATTCATTTTAGCGACCGAATTTGCGACCGCCGAGGTGCTTTGGTAAATTTTGGAATATTTGCGACCGCCAAGCGGTCGCTAAATCATTTAAAAAAATTCCGACCACCACATGCGGTCGCAAAAGTATTAGTAAAATACATTGCGACCGCATAATAGCGGTCGCAATAAGAAATGTGGTCGCTAAATTTTAAACCCGTAACTGGTAACCCGGAAAAGAAGAACCGGTTTGTTTTTTTAATTAGCGACCGCTTTCTGGCGGTCGCTAAAGTAGTATCCGGTTAGGGTAGTTGGCTCCATTTAATTATATAATTTTGTGACCGCTTAAGGCGGTCGCTATACATAATATGGCGGTCGCTAAAACACGATTATGGAACAGAATCAGCTTCTCTTTCCTTCAGTTTTTTCGGTGAAAAAACCCGACTCACACCTCAAAAAATTTCTCAAATTCAAACGAGCATTGCTTCAACGTGTTCGTGGCAATTGTGGAAGTCTACTACTATATTGTGCTCGTTGCTTCTAATTCACCGTACGTTCTTACAATTTTACCGTTTAATTTTAAATTTTGTGTATTATATGTTTTATAAGTGTTCTTCATGTGACACATTAAATTTTAGAATTTATAATGTGAATAATTATTGTAATTGATTAAAGTTGATTTTTTGTTTTAAAAAATTGGATATGTTTGTTTATAGTCGAAACTCTGCCGAATTTTTAATAATTTATATGTGATTCATTTTTAATTTGTATCAGATGGAACTCCCTGATCGTCGTTGGATGTATGAAATGCCTCGTTTGATACAAGGAAATATGAATTATGAATTTTGCCTGAAACTTGATGAGTTTATTAAGCTTGCCTGTAGTAAACCAAATTGCATGGATAGTTGTGGTCGGATTAGATGTCCTTGTTCAGGCAGAAAGTGCAGTAACAAAAGATTTTTTAGCATAGATGAGGTTAAAACTCATCTTGTGAGGTTCGGTTTTACTCCATTTTATTATAATTGGACAAGACATGGCGAAGACAGGTGGAATTATAATTTGGAAATAGTGATTGCCTTCTATGATCAGTTGAGTAGTTGTGGAGGTGAGAGATTTGAGATTGGTAGTTCGAGCTGCGACCCGTCTACACCATTCGATGAGCTAGATGAATTCCAACGGTATCATACGATGATTGATGAGTCTGGTCTGGGTGTTCACCACACAGCCATGGAGGAGGAACCAAATCCACGTTCAAAGAAATTTTTCGAGATGCTCAAATCTGTCGATCAAAAATTGTTTCCTGGTTGTGATAATGAGACTCAGTTGTCATTCAACGCTCAGATGTTGTCCATCAAAACTGAAGGCAAAGTGAGTCAGAAAGTCTTCAATCAATTCGCCAAGTTGTTTAAACGGGCCCTACCCAAAGAGAACACAGCGCCAAAAATTTTCTATCAAAGTAAGAGGCTGTTGAAGGATATGGGTTTACCGTTTGAGAAGATTGATTGTTGTACCAATGGTTGCATGCTGTTTTGGGGCGACGACGAGAGCATTAATCAGTGCAGGATGTGCCGGCACCCTAGGTTCAAACCCTCTGATCGTAGGAAGAAGACAGCTTTCAAGTCGATGTATTATCTTCCCATCACTCCTCGTCTAGAGAGGTTATATCAGTCGAGTGCCACTGCAAAAGACATGACATGGCATGCTGAGGAGTGTTCTGATCAGAATTCCGGAGAGATGCGTCATCCTGCAGACTCTAATGCGTGGAGACATCTTGATAGAGAGTTCCCAGATTTTGCGAGTGAGAAGCGAAATGTGAGACTTGGTTTGTGCACAGACGGATTTGCTCCATTCGGTATGCACGGAAGAGGAAGAGGAACAGAAAGAAGATGACGAGGAAGATGATGATGATGATGATGCAGAAGGAGAAGATGATGATGAAGAAGATGATGATGACGAAGAGGATGATAATGAGGAAGATAATGATGACGAGGATGATTAATTAAGCAAATGTGTTTATATATATGTTTAATTAATTGATATTGTCATTTTTTAGAATAACTTGTGCATATTATAAGCTGAGTTAGTATCATAATATTAGTATTATAATTTAATTAACAGGGTTAACACAATAACATATCAAATTTCCAAAAAAAAAAAGATTAATAATTGCGACCGCCTATAAGCGGTCGCAAAATATAAAATATATGTTAGCGACCGCTGTAGGCGGTCGCAAAATACAAATATATATTAGTGACCGCTTTAGGCGGTCGCAAAATATAAAATATATGTTAGCGACCGCTATAGGCGGTCGCAAAATAAAAAATAGCGGGGGTTAAAGGCGGTTAGGAAATTCGAAAGCTGGAATAGCAACCGCTTTTTAGCGGTCGCAAATCGCCGCATTTGGCAAACTATAAGGAGTGGCCACGTGGCCACTACCGCGTAATTTGCGACCGCCTTAGTTATTTTAGCGACCGCTGTAGGCGGTCGCTAAAACAAAACCAGATTATTACCTCCACCAGAATTGTAAAAGTCACTTCACCGTCGAAAATCGTAAACTTACCGTTGAAAACCGAAAATTTACCGTCGGAATTGCGACCGTTTAAACACAACTGTGACCGCCTCATCCTCCGCCTCCTCGTCCGCCGCCGCCTCGTCAGCCGGCTTCTCTTCCTGCCGCCTTGTCCACCGCCGCCGCCTCGTCCGCCGCCTCGTCCTCCCACCGCCGTCAAAATCTCCGGTGAAAGGTAAATGAATTTTTTTTTTAACTTTTTGTTTTTTTTTTTTTAGAAAAACAGTTAGTATTTTTTTTAATTGTTAGTATTATTTGTTAATATTTGTTAGTATTTGTTAATATTGTTACTATTTTGTTAATATTGTTAGTATTTGGTTAATATTGATTTGTTGTTAATCTTGTTAATATTGGTTTGGTTTGTTGTTAATATTGTTTTGTTGATTTGTTGTAATATTGTTTTGTTGATATTGTTAGTATTATTATTGTTATTATTAGTATTATTGTTAATATTGTTAGTATTATTATTGTTAGTATACGTATTATATTGATTAATATTTGGTTAATATTGTTAATATTAGTATTATTGTTAGTAATATTGTTAGTAATATTATTAGTATTATTATTGTTTGGAATATTATTAGTATTATTATTGTTTGGAATATTATTAGTATTATTATTGTTAGTAATGTTGTTAGTATTATTTGTTAAATTGTTGATTGTACAATTTGGTATAGATGAGTGAACAACCCGATCAGATAGAGGGTGACGGTCAGGGGATAGGGAGAGGTAGAGGTAGAGCTAGAGGGAGTGGGAGGCCACGACCCCTCCCTTTACCACCGATTCGACCTCCCGAGTGTCTGATACCCCCGCCCTCCCAGTCTAATGAGGCCGGATCTTCATCGCGGCAACACCCTCTACGTGAGACCCGGGAGTATATAGAAATAAGAGAGGGCCAGTAAGTAAATTAATATTTTATTTTATTTTATTGTTATATAATAATTCCTATAATAATTTTTTTTTATTCAGCTTGCTTCCTCAGCACACGGTCACTGAGCGCGTCACGGAGTCCATTATGCAGGTCACTTGGCCTTATGGAGTTGGCTCGTGGACTCGTGTACCTGAGGCCTCGAGGAGAGCGATGTTTGACGAATTTAAGGTATAAAAATATTAATATTTGCGTGATAATTAATATTTTTATTAATTTTTAATATTTGAGTAATTAATTTTTGGGAATTGTTTGAATTGCAGAAATTGTGCTTTTGGGATCCGACAGACGACGCTAGGGTGGAGGAGTTATGGTGCAGTCTAGCACAGGGCCGGATGAAAGCAGTCGTCTACAAAATGAAGAAAGCATGGATAGAAGAAGGGAAGACGGTTGATTTGGGGAGAGACGGTGATGGACGGGCGATCTGGGACGGATTGGTGGCTTACTGGACTGATCCGGCACACCAGGAGAGGGCTCGTAAGGCGCGACAAAATCAGATGAGCAATCCGAACGGAGAAGGAGTCGCCATTCATCGCGGTGGCTCCCGGACCGCCTACGAGCACGGACTCGCTTTTGTAAGTATTAATTATTATATTTAATTTATAATTAATTATTATATTTAATTATATTATTATAATTAATTCTTAAAGGAGAATGCACACGGACGGAGGCCAAAACATTTCGAGTCTCTTTCCATTCTTCACCCAGTGAATGAGACTGGTCAATCCACGTATGCCCGCACCACCGAGCTTCACGTAAGTATCTAATTAGAATGTACTACTAAATATATTTAAATTATTCTATTAAAATAAAGTTAATATTTTATTTTGTTTAATTTCAGAACAAGTATAAAACTGCTCTCGATGAGGCTCGGACCCAAGCGACACCTTCTCCGGATAACCCTACACCTACTCCTATTGATGAGGACCGTCTCTATGTTGATTTGGCCGGAGTCAATAGGGGTAAGATACTAGGGTTTGGAGCTTACAGTAAGATTGCCCGTCAGACGCACCGCCCGAGATCATCATCATCATATTCTGTATCCTCTCATCCTGACGTCAATCTCCAGCAGGAAGTGGCCGAGTTGAAGGACAAGTTGAACAAGCAAGAGAGAAAAGAAAGGAAGATGCAGGCTTGGTTGGCTCAAGTTTCTGCACTTACTAAAATTCCACTTCCACAGGACTCGGATGATGAGGCAGATGCCGATACGGGTCGTGGTGCTGGTACGGATGGTGGTCCCGGAGTGGGTGCGTCTTCTCGTGGGAATGAGGGTGCCGATGGTGGGGATCTTGAGGATCTTGAAGAATGGATGCCCGATTTTAATTCTAACGGCTAGTTAATTTATGTGTTGAACAATTTTTTTTTTTTTGAATTGAATATTAAGTATTTTAACTTTTTATTAATATATTTTGAATGTTTAAAATTTTATGTTACCAAAATTATTTTTTATGATATCAAATTGTAGTAATTTAGAATATTAAAATTTGTGGCTAATTTGATGTTATATACAAGTAATTGAATAAATATGAACAAATTAAAAATTTGGTATTGTAAATTATTAAATATATAACATTACATTTTTGTGGTTGAAATATATATATTTATATTAAGTATCAAAGGATTAATTTGATGAATTAAAAAAAAAAA
>JAPKLY010000098.1:1105986-1228546 GCA_026898435.1 Prunella vulgaris
AAAGGAATTAATTTGATGGATTTAAAAAAAACGTGACTTAATTTGGAGTTATATACAATTAGTTGCAGAAAAATAAACGAAAGAAGCAAGTGTCCGAGTGGAACAGCGACCTCTGAAATGCCCA
Organism: Prunella vulgaris; assembly: GCA_026898435.1. Classification (NCBI taxonomy): domain Eukaryota; kingdom Viridiplantae; phylum Streptophyta; class Magnoliopsida; order Lamiales; family Lamiaceae; genus Prunella; species Prunella vulgaris. Next base: position 1,106,111 of record JAPKLY010000098.1, read on the forward strand.
GAGGTCGCGAGTTCGACTCCTTGCGGGCACAAAGTTCACAATATTTATTCTGAGCCAAATAAGGCTCATATAAAATGTCCGTGGCCAAGTGGTTCGAGCCCAGCCAGCCTCGAGAAAAGGCCTGGGTTCGAACCATCTTGGCCACATTTTTTTGTTACGTAAATAATTTAGCGACCGCTTAAAGGCGGTCGCAAAATAATACTTTGCGACCGCATTTAGCGGTCACAAAAAAGAAATATGATTTCTTATTATAAATATACAAAATATTTAGTGACCGCCACAGGCGGTCGTTAAAATAAATATAGCGACCGCATAAAGCGGTCGCAAATTTATTTTAAAATTTATGATTATAATGATTATAATATTTTGCGACCGCATATGAGCGGTCGCAAAAATAAACCAAACCATACGTAGTCAATACCCGGACATTTTTGCGACCACTGTTCCGACCGTTTTGGCGGTCGTTAATTTGCGACCGCCTTTGAAAAAGCGGTCGCTAAATGTTTGCGACTACTGTTTTAGCGACCGCCATAAGCGGTCGCAAAAACGGTCGCTAATAATGTTTTGCGACCGTTTGGCGGTCGCTATGGCGGTCTCTAAAACCCGTCTTTTTTGTAGTGTGGCCCTTGTGTCCCCTACTAAGCATTGTCTAAATATTAAAAAGTAAAAATTTCAAATTATTATAAAAAGAGGGAAAAATAAATTCAAATCACAATAAAATAATTATTTATATTGAATTTATAGAATAATAAATTGAATATAAAAATGTAAGTTGATTGGATGGGGGAATAGGCATTCATAAGCCAATTATAAGTTAAAATGAGTTTTTAGCAATTAAGGGAAATTTACTTCCCTTACAATAAAAAGTCTTAAAGTTATGTATTTTATATGCAATTTTTCAAAGTGTATTTTATACTAAAAATAGAATTTAACGCATAGTAATTTTTTAGTATGAGCATGAGTAATTTTTCAACAGAGAGTTTTTTAAATTACATTTAAATTGCACATAAAAAAATGAATTAAAAAAATTGAAAGTAAACCAACTTGCAGAAGAATGTACTTCCATAAACAATACAATAGAATATCTCTTATTATCTTCGTTTAACTTAATTAATCTATTACTAATCTATACTATATTAAAAAGAGGCTTAGCTATGTAAAACATTTTAAGACGGTTTTGTCCCTCTATATTTTTCCATCGTGCATGCACAACCGTCTCTCTTTCTTTCTCTTTCATTCATTTCCATCCTTCATCTGCATACCGTCACTCTTTCTTCCTCTCTTCATTCTCCCAGACCTGTCTCTTTCTCCTCCCCTCTTCGTCTCCCCCAACCTATTCCCTCTTCTCAAGCAGATGCCGGCGGTTGCGTTGCATTCTGAATTCTTTTTGTGGTTCTTACATGTAAGCAATGATGATTTGTTTGATCCTCCCGTTGTACGAGTAGAGGGCGAAGCAGTAACAAGTTGTGTGAATTCAAATAAAGAAGATGGTTGTGTGGGTTCAAAGAACGTAATATAATTAATGACTTCTCAAGCAGCGGTTGAAGGTCCCGCCTCCAGATCATCAGTTCTCCAAAACCCTTGGGTTCGTATTTTTATTTTATTTTTTGTGCTGATCGTGTAAGTTGTATTCATAATTGAATTTATTTTTAGTAAATAGATAGAACCTCAAGGATAATTTTTGTAAAGTTTACCATTAATTTTTTTTCATATTCCATCATGATCAGAGGAGTTTCAGCATTCTTCCACGTCCCACAGCAGCCACCCTCCACAGCGCTTCCCACATTGCTGCAGGTTAGTTTTTCTTTATGGTAAATTGATCATCTACTTTCAGTCTATTATCCATATATCTCCGCTTTTCAACCATCCTCATTTTCCAGCGGCCTCACATATTTTTTGGGCTTTGATTCTTGTAAACCTTTGATGCAACAGGTAATTTTTTTTAGCTATGTGCATTATTTTTTTTATACGTTTGGTTGTTTGAGAAGTAAATTTAGGATACTTCAATTTCATGCCGAGCACCATCTCTAGCTAAATTTGGTTTCTCTGGAAATGCATATGGGGGTTGGGTTTCGGGTGCTGTTATCCTTCCAGCAACAGGTTATTTGAGCTTTGAACATCCTTTCTCCTATATATATATATATATTTATTAAATGATTTTTTCCTAGGTGTATAGTTTGTTAAGTAAAAGATATGACTTCTCGAACTTTTTTTTTTGTGTGTAATGTGAGTACATATGACATTTAAGTGCAAATTTTTTCTATTCCTTTTATAATACGTGCATTGCTGATGAGCCCCTTGCATTTGCCATTACTGAATAATCAATATTTAAAGTTAATGTTCAAATCCAGCAAATGGTTAGGCGGTTTATGTAATAATAAGGTGAAATTTCTCTTGTATGGTGAGAAGGTAGGTTGCCTCTTCATAAATATATGATAAAGGCTCATTTTCAAGCATCAATAACTTTCTCTTAACAATCTGATGCTGCCAATTACCTGTAAGACCCCTAAAACCACTTTTAGGTATTGCTATCCGATTTCCATTTGAAAATATTGTTAATATTCAGATGCGATGTTTGGTTATTGATTGCTCATGTTTATTTTGATATTATATTTTGATGTTTCAGTGAAAGGCAGTGCGCTTCAATTTGTTGCTTGTCGTGCCTGTGATAGATTCAACAATTTTGAAGAGGTTGTCGATATTTTGGGATTGATTCTATTGTAGAATTCTGAATTTCAAGGTAACAAAGCATGAAAATCATTTTCTGTTTGCATTTTGAAGGAATCGGTATGAAAAAACCTTTATCGTTCATTTCTTTTGATTGAGCTTTAATTATGTTGTTGATATTTTGGTTAGATTTGTATATTTGAAATGTTGATATTATTATTTCGATTAATTTGGTGGATTATGATGTTTTTTGAAGTTGTCGTTTGGGGTTTTTTGTAACCTTTAAGATGAATGAGAAATTTAAAAAGAACCTAACCAAATGAACCAAAAATGCAACTGGAGCTATAAACCCACCATAAAACTTCTTTACTGTTAATAAGACCATTCAAAGTCTCCATCTTTCTTCAAAATTCAATAATTTTCCATCTCAATCCAAAGAAGTAGCTCTTGTTACATCCCAATCTCTGTCATAGACTTTGTCCTCTGGAGAGAGAAAGGATCACATCACTATCCTCCCTCATCTATGTTCTTGAATGTCGTATTTAATATCTAATGCCAGTTTACTGTTTCTTTACTAATGCTAAGAATTCAAGATTGTGGGTTTTTTATGATGGGTTTTGATTTTTGTGTTTAGGTGCTTGCAAAGGTTATGCTTTTAAGATAGTTGGAAAATGGTGGGTGAAATTGAAGAACATTTCAGGCTTTTGATTTTAAGGTACCATTTTGATTTGGGATCTGTTTCTTTGATGCACTGAGTTGTGAGAACTTTTCTTTTGATTAGTGTTGTTAGATCATGATGGCATAAAATATTGATGGAGGCTATTGTTTGTTTGTGTTTTAATAATCAAGTTGTCAACTTGTATTCTTCTGTAAGAAAACTTCCTGGGTAAAATGTGTCTCAGTTGGTCTTTGGAAATCATCATTTTATCAAGAATCAAGAGCCTTGTAATTGATTGAGGTCTTCAAGGCTGCACCTGCTCATAACCGCCAACCGTCGTGCTAAAAAAATGTAACTAAGTTTATTGGACAGAGGGCAGTATCTGGTGTCTAATAGAATGTGTTAACTCTGATGCTGACATAACTAATTGAAATGTGGAATTTATTTTCAGCTGACAACTTTTTAACTAACACCATATTATTCCTAAAACACGCGCAGCAGCTGAGTGAAATGAAGTTGTTGGGACAATCTGAGTATTTTGATTAGATTCCAAAACCCCTGATGAATTTGCCTAAGTACAGTTGTTCAGGATAGTCTAGCTCAGGATAGTCAGGCTAGGGATTCAGTTCAGGGGGAACGTGTTGAAGACTGAAGGAGATTGGAGTCGACCCAATTTACTGAAGTCTGAAGTGCAACTCGCCCTGAAGAAGGTCAGAGTTAGTCTCGCTGAAGATTGCCTGAACTGAAGCTGAAGACCGAAGTCTGAAGAGTCATCCTGAAGACCATCCGGAACGCCATTGACTGATGTTTCTACTGAGTACACTAAGCATGCTCAGGACAGAACTTAGTCAGTGAAGAGTAAGTGTAACCTATCAGGCTGAGCTGAATGCTCATAAGACCTGACTTAGGCCTTGAGTCAGTTTATCTGACTCATGTAAGTCCAAAGCAAAAAGGTTACACATACTGGGCTGAATAACCTATCAGGCTGTGCTGAATGCACATAAGACCTGACTTAGGCATTGGTTCAGTTTACCTGATCCATGTAAGTCCAAAGCAAAAAGGTTATTCATGCTATGGGTCAGTTAACATTTATGTTAACATCTGAGAGACAAAGAGAATGTCAATGGACTCCACTAAAGACAAATATTCAACCTGAGTCCTTGACAAGAGACTCAGAGTATTGAATGTACGAGGAAGGACGAATGTCAGAAGGTCAACTAGCCGTTTGTACGGAGAGCCAATGATCTTTCGACACGCATGTACGGAGTCTGCGTAGCAGTTAATGCGGCATTTAATGCGTCTCAGAGTTGCAGGCGGCGGGACAAAATTGCCAGATTAAGCATGGTGATTAGGTCAACAGTACATCTAGCCTGCAACCACCCTAAAATAGAAAAGATTTGGGTAGATCTTCTCCAACGGATCTATTTTGAATCTTGCCTATAAATATGGAGAGCCTTGCACCCATTCAAGGCTAACGGAAAATTTCCAAGAGAAAACTCTCAAGAATCCAAGCTCACAAGCATACTATAAGCAACACTCTGCAATTAAATTTCCCTAGTGTTGTAGTAGGATTCACTCTGTATTTGCTTAGATCGATAGCTCTAATATTTAGCATTGTTTTGTATTGCTAGAGCTATCTTAGTTGGAAACCAAGAATATCAAACCACTCAGGGTGTGAGATTGGTTGGTTAGAAGGACTGAGACTTGTAAAACGCCCAGGGGTCAGTTCCTAAGAGAGGAAGTTGGCTATTCGTGTCCCTTGGCACGTAAAACCCAAGTACTTATCCTCAGGATTTTGAGGATAGCTTCCTATTCAATCAGGTCGTGGACGTAGGAGTTGGTTATCTCCGAACCACGTTAAAAAGACCCTTGCGTGCTGATTTACTATTTGTTCAGGATCATAATTGTCATACATATTAAACTGAGCATCCTTGCATTGTTTTATAAAACCATCAGGACTGACTTGTCATCCTGATCAGTAAACTGTGCACCAGCCTTAACCACGTTTCCACTAAGCAAACTGATAAACTTTTCAGAACTAAAACAAGTAAACACTTAAGGGCTCACATTCCGCACTAATCTGAGCTTACTGAGATAGTAGTCCAACTGACTAGCTTCCGAGCGGTCAGTAGGATTGTTATCTCTACTGAGCTTCTGAGAGCACAACTCTGACTTAGCCTATTTGGTTCTTCACTGATCCGTCCCTGCTGTCCCTGTGGACCATCAGTAGACTGAACAGTTCAGGAGCTTCATGACTAAGTCTGAAAGAGAATTTTCCTGAGTTTTCGGGAAAATCTGACATCAGTATATTCCCCCCATACACTGATTTATACTCGTTTCGGGACCAACAGAAGTTAATTTATTCAGTGGAAAAAGACATTTGAACTGCCGTACTTCAAAAGTTAGCATAAAACGTGTCGGAGAAGTGCTGCAGTTTGTGGGGACTTAACGACTCATTTGTGCGTTCTACATGGAAACTATGATCATAATAAGGTGTGAATCTTATTGTGTCCTCTGGGACACAATTTGTTAGGTGTATTGTGCAGGTTAAATCATTAGGTTCTTCGTCCTGGTGACTTTCTTCGATTGGAACCTTTCAAATAGGTTTCAAATGTTGAATTTGTCCAGCCTATCTGTCACCCCCTGTCCAGCCTGTTTGATACTCGACCTCCACCAGAAATAGCTGAATCACGAGCCTGAGGGATGTTTTGTCTTTCCATGCATATGGAGCTGGATATTCTGATCATATGTGCAGATTTAGCCTATGATGGTTTGTTGTCTGCCCCTGCAATGGTTGTACTGGTTCATAGTAGTTCCCTCAAGCCACTTATCTTAAACCCATATCTCCAATCTTATCCCTTTCTATCATGTAGTTGAGCATATTAATTTCAATTAAAATAAAGGAAAAACGAATCATATAATATGTTTTCTTAACTTACCATTGTAATACAATAGCATTAGTTTACTGAGTAGGTAGATGTTCCTTAGCATTTAATTATATATGGTCATATTCTTCAGTAACTGAATTGTGAAGATTATTAAAAACCTTTCATTGAAAGCCTATGAAATATTTATTGGTTGGTAGTTGGCTTCAGATTGAGAACCCTGATTAAGGATGAATGGTATGCAAGCAACTTGTGTTTGTCTATTTGATAGAAATTCTGCAATTGGGATAAACTTTTCCCTCTGTAACTGTTTCCCTAGGCAATCTGCGCGGAAGGCTTCAGATTGAGAACCCTGATCAAGGAACAGGAATGGTATGTGAAATGAAAATTATGATAAATGCAAATGATTTGTGTTAGTGATATTTGATAGTAATTCTGCAAATAGGATAAGTGTTTCCCTCTTTAACCATTGCCCAAGGCAATCTGCATGTAATGCAGCATCAACAGAACATATGTCTGAATACTACACATAATTCTGGCAATAAAAGAGATGCACATTACATGTATAATGTCTGCTAACTTTAATCCCCCTTATATCTCTGTTAGGATGATAGAGATGGAGAGAACTTTATCCAGGTACGTATATTAAAGGTGGATATGACAGCCGACTTCTGCAGAATTATCTGGGCTATAGAATAAAATCTGCTCCTGTAATTTATATTTTTCGATTCACTCTTTTTAGGTTACTTTTGTGACTCAACTTATTTTTCTATAATGGCCTTTCGATGGAAATCTTGTGTGTTGAATGGGTAGTGACCAGGAGTGGAATTGAGATTGGAATGTGGATGGAGATTGCTTCTCTTTCTCAAACAAATTGTCTCCTTTGATTTTTTGATTCTCAATGAAAAAACATGCTCTTGTATCTATCTTTTCAATTTTGTTTTGCTGTAATTTCTATTTCTCGATTCACTCTTTTTTATGACTTAAATTTTTTGTCTATTATGGTCTTTTCATGTAAATCTTGTGTCTTGAATTCTTAGTGACCATATTATCATGATTAACATAAAAAAATGATGGTTCAACTGTTGTTTATGCATCATGTTATTTCTTCATAGTGCATATATTTTTCCAAATAGAAAAAATGGGGATGGAGATTCTTCTCTTTCACCGACGAATTATCTCCTTCATTCTTCTGATTCTCGATGAAAACCTGCTCCTGTATCTATCTTTTCAGTTTTGATTTGCTGTAATTTCTGTTTCTCGATTCACTCTTTTTTATGCTTCTTTTGCGATTCAATTTGTTGGTCTATTATGGTCTTTTCATAGAAATCTTGTGTGTTGAATTATTTGCAACCTGGAGATAGAATTTAGATTGGAAAGGGGATGGAGATTGTTTTCTTTCTCCAATGAATCGCCTCCTTCGATCCTCTGATTCTCAATAGAAACCTGCTCCTGTATCTATTTTTTTAGTTTTGGTTTTCTGTAATTTCTGTTTCTCAATTCACTCTTTTCAGGTAACTTTTGTGACTCAATTTGTCTGTCTATTATGTTCTTTTCATGGATATATTGTGTGTTGAATTGTTAGTAACCATATTATCATGATGGGCATAAAAAATGTTGGTCACAGTGTTGTTTATGAATCGTGTTATTTCTTCATAGCATATATATTTTTCCAGATAGAAAACTAAACATTTTCTCCTGGCAGATATTTGATCCTCCAGCATGTGTATAAAGGTTGCTCAATACATTTTCTCTGTTATTCATGATTCATATCTTTTTTTGGTAGATATTATTTTTGAAGTTACATACATTAGCTATTTTTTTATTTCTCCTGTAAGGGTTAATTGTCAACTCGAATTGTTTACCGCTTGATCAGAGGGTGATATACAGAAAGAATCATCATATGGGTCTTGCAATTCTGATAATAGCACTCATGAATATAGGAATCGATTGTTGGATGACCGATGCAAGTTCAAGAAAGTGCTCTAAAACTTAACTGAGGAGGTGGAGGAATTCGGGCAGTTTGCTCTACTTCCTGAGCTATGTGATTTGTAATCCTTTTGTAGTAATAATTCTTTATTAAGTTTAATGGTGGACTCATTTTCTTCAATACTTGTGCAATTAGCTAGACATGGAAGTAATCCAGATATAAGCTTCTTTCTATAAGAGTTATAACTTATTTGTGTGATGTTCCGCGGGTTTTCTTGCTAGGCATGATGTTATCCCTGCACTTTGTCAATGATTACTGGCAATTGAATATTTGGATGTGGCAGAGCAAGTATGAACATTTAGTTTTCGTTTACTTATATTTACTTATTATTTTATCTTTATATTCAAAATTTTATTTTCTGTATTTGTAATGTTGTGGTGCTTGCAAGCATTTGAGGAAATATCCCGTGAACAGCCTAGCCACTTGCATGCTTGCAATCTGGTGCGATAATGGCTTGTTTAAGTTTTATTGATTTCTTCAATCTTAGAATACACGTTTACGTAGTTATGGTAAATTGGTAGTTGACTAAGTTCTCTCTCTCTTTCCTTTGATCTAGAGGGCTGCACTTTCTACTGTGATTAATATATGTAAAAAGTTATCTTCTGAATCTCCTGCACTTTTCATGGAGTATATTCTGATTTTGTGTAATCTTCTCCAGTATGAGGATAGACAGGTATAAATTCTGCAAAGTTTCATTCACGAATAATTTTATATACAAGCATTTTGCATTTCCTGTTAGGCGTCGAGGGTGTGGCCACTTGCTTGATTAAAATTGGGGAGGAAGTTTATTCAACTCCAGATAATGAGTTCTATAAACATGGGTTTGTTCAACATACCCTACATCTCATAGGTTTAAAACTACCTAAGTCAACCGACATGCATTGTAAGTAGAGTTTCCAATTCCATTTTCCCTTCAATGTTTAAAACTCTATCTGCCAAGAATTTCCTCCATTTTAAGTTCAATAAACTGTACATTTTGTATAATTTCCAGGGTTTAAAAGGACTGCTTGTCAATTTGGCAACTGGCTCGAATGTTGCTTTCAAAACTCTTTTCGAGCTCAATGTTCGTAACATTGTTAAAGATATGCTATGGGCATCAAACTCCAACAGTGAATGTGCATCACAGTCAGGTTGATTGCTTTCTATGGATAAAGTTATACTATATACGAAAAAAATCTTATATGAAGATTGTTCATTTGCACAAACTTAGGCTTGTTTGAGGTAGGACGTGAATGATCATTGGTTATCTAAAGTGGTAATGAGACCATTGACTTAATGAGGTCATGTAGACAAACTAAACACAAAAAAATGAAAAATTTTGAGCGACAACTTTCTAAAGAGAATAAGGAGTTTGATGTTTACTTGGAATGTCAAAGGAAAGGAAAATGTTGCTGAAGGATTCCTTCCCCAGTTTTACCATATATTTGCCTTACAATTCAATATTTTCATACATAATAACCACAAATGCATGTGGATATATCATAATACACACTTGAATATCAGGTCATTGATCATGTTGTCGAGGGTTCCTTATCTTATTTCAACGGAAGACTTGAATTTGTTGAATGAGCTTCTTCCAACGATTACTGCCGAGGGTTTACTCAAGGAAAAAAAAACAATTACTCCTGAGGGTCAACAGAAGTCCGACAAAGAGGATTTTCTTTTGAACCATTCCAATATTCATTAATCATGTTAAGTATGGATTCTTACTATTATATTTTTTTTTTCTAAAAGTATTGACAATAACCAAAGTTCAAGTACAAACACTACACAAGCTTGGAATGTACCTATTAGAGCATGTCTTCACCGAGGAGTATCAGTCCCCTTCTCTGTTTCATCTCTCTCAAAGATCCTTTCTCATCATCTTCCGGTTATCTACTCCATCAATCGAGGATCTGCAAGCAAAATTGAATTGAGGATCTGCAAAATCATGAATCAACTTATGCTGCCTGGAAACTTGAAGAAGTCGGTAAGTATTCCCTTTTCGGAACTGCAAATTTAAATTGTATGTGTATTTAGATGCTCTTTAGATTGATCGAGATGATGATTGAAAAGCGAATATTTGAGATTTATGGTTTTTATGTTTTGTACGTGGTTGCTATTACATTGTAAATTATGAGCCGCCTTGTGAAGTTCATCACCATCTCGAATGAATTTTAGATGAAAAGGTTTGTTGACTATATTCATTATATGCTTGGTCAAAATTATGTCATGACAGTGGAAAATAGTGTGCTCTTACTGATAAGTCCAGAGGACCTTACAGTTGTGAATAGTTTAAGCTGTAATGCACGTGTAGTGGCTGAACTATTTTTGTTGTGCATTTTCAATCACCTTGTGTCATCTGGCTATAGGGTATTAGGTGTAAGTATCACAGTTGGGTCTTATGGTTATTTTTGTTAATTTGTTTTATAGGCAAACCTTGATATTCGAGAGCGGTTCTTTAGTCCTTCGTATGAGCTGAAGTTGCATGACAAAGTAAGCCTTTCTCTTATCAAACATAGTTCTTTTTAAACTCAACTTGAAAAGTAGTAGGCCTGCAATCTGAGAGCAGATCCAGCTAACCTACCAGCTGGTTTCTTGTGCATTTAGTTTAAAACTACCATTTATATATAGTTCTATCCCCATGATCTTTTCTTAGTTTCTTTCCACTAAAGTATCCTGAGATTTGGGCATTGGATGAGAAAGATCCGTTTATGCAGCCGGAAGGAGGAGAAAGTGTCGCAGATGTTGTTACAAGGCTCACAAAGGCTTTGGCAGTGATGGAATCAGAGTATAAAGGGTAATAATCGTCAATTACCTTCTTTTCCTCTTTTCAGTTCATGGTGGTCAAACTTTCCAACAATGATAAGTTATTACCGTGTTTGGGTTTGTCACATATGATTGAACTTGCCCTTAATATCCATGATGATTCAGACAAAAGAATGATTAGTAACATCTAGAATATTTTCAAGAATTATGGACAGGAATAATCTGATTCAGATTATGTGAATGTTGAGCATATTCTATAAGATCTTGAGCTATTTCTGTGCTGATTAGGGATTTTGACAACCTTATTCTAATGTACAATTTGTACATATAATTAATTAAAAGTTTCTGCCCTTGTAAAAATTAATAATAGTTAGAAAACCAGGCTTGATGTGTATGCCCTTTTGTGCTCTCTTTTAATTAGAACTATTTGTATAATTAACATAAATAGGATGTCCCCCATTACAGGTGCTCAGTGCTTATAGTAAGCCATGGTGATCCACTGCAGATTTTGCACACAATCGTTAGTGCAGCACTGCAGCTAAGGAAGATGGAAGGACATAGGAAAATGACTTAATCTCAAGAGTGGAGGCAGTCAAAGTCCTCTCTATTCTCTCACAGCACCGGAAGTTTGCACTAGACACTAGAGAACTCCGTCAATTAATCTAGACTATCACTTTCATCTGCCAGCAAACACTTGAGTTTCCTATGCTGTTTCAGAACAATTTCTCCATGTTGAGATCAACTAATTAGCTTGGCAATTGTAATCATTTGCAAATATGTTATTTTCTGTGCTGTGATCATTTATGTATTAGGCATTACAGTAACTAATTACCATGGTAATTAAAGAATAAATAAGGTCTTTTTTGTTTCACTTTATGTTCTCCCTTTTCTGCTTCTTTGTGTTCATTTGCAATTATTTGTTTATAAACACTATAGGGCAGAGAATCCATGTTTGGATGGAAAGGCAGACATCAGCAACAACCGTTACTTGTGAGGAACATAAGGTATGTGCTCACTCTAACTCCTCAAGTGCTAAAGGGAATTTGCTTTTCTTAATTACATAGTGAATGATAATTTAATCAAATTGGATGGTGCATCTGAATTTTTTATCATTGCAACTTGTAACTAGGATAAACGAATCTGCTACCATAACATATATTTGCATAATACAGTAGAAGCTAACCTAATTTAATCTGCAATATTCAATCTTATCTTTGCTGGAAAGATGTGAATTTTTAAGAAGACAATTTCTAATGTTTCGGGTAAGAAAAATAGCATTGGATCCTTCGAGCAAAGCATGTAAAAAGTTGTTGGAGATCATTAATTTGTTGGCACAACTTTTCCATGCTTAGATAATTAAATTCTTTGACCCCTTTTCAGATTGTTTAATTTGCCGCATGCGATTTTTAAACTAAGGAAGTATAATAAGTTGAAATAATTTAGTCATGTTAATGTACAACAATATTGCTAACATAGTTGATTATCATTACTTTATGCTTGATTTTTTTGAACTGACATTAAGTGTTTCTTTTATTTTTTGCCTGTTAGGTGAGAAAGACAGAAGAATAAGAGAACTAACATCTGTTGTTCGAAAGTGGTTCAAGTTTCTAGAAAATAGTAATGAGCTTAATTTTTTAATGTAATGTCATTTACACTTTTATAATAATATTATTATTATTATTATTATTATTATTATTATTATTATTATTATTATTATTATATGAGGCTAGATTACTTGATGTAGCAAAATATCAGGTACAAGTACAACTCCTCTACCTCATGGTAGTCTCTCTTTGTTCATATGATTTTATCCATCCCCAAAATGTAAGCTTCTATTTCATTGATTCTTTTTGCAGCTGACCTTGAATTAAAAGAAGGAGTCTTTTATGACCAAGTATCGAATATGACCATTTGGGGAAACCACTCAACCACCCAGGTCATCTAACAGGAAATGAACTATTTTAAGCTTAGCATTTCTTCTCGTAGTTTATAAAATATAATGTTTATATCCAGGTTCTCAATTTCTTGAATGCTAAAATCAACGGCGTACCCGTAAAAGAGGTTATCAAAGATACTAAGTGGTTAGAGAAGAATTCACGGCAAAAGTCCAATAGGTGAGTTTTAGAATCTATGTTTATCATCACTACAGATATGTGGTCTCTGCTAAATCAATAAAAGCTCATTCAAAGTTGATTTTTGAGGGTGTCCTAATTCAGAAATGGGGAAGATCCTCTTCAGCATCAACTGTTGTTTTGGTCGTTGATGCAATAAGGTCTCTCGTGGCTCCTACACCTGAAGGAGATTGGTTTTCATCTGCCGTTAGTAGCCATAACTTGATGCATTTTTTGATCGAAGAAAGCATCCAATTGTTTCCACTATAGAATTTGTTCATGTAGCTTTTGATCATTCTTATAGATATTATGTTTATTACATCCTGTTTCAATCCTGCCGAATATCTAATATCAAGTTGTTTAATGGAATTCTGGTAAAATAGGTCTACACAGCTGGAAATCCTTATGGTATAGCAGATGATATAGTCTTCAGTATGCCTTGCAGATCAAATGTAAGTGCTGACGTGGAGCTTCACTCCAATTGCATCATCCATAGTTCTAACATTGATTCCGATATTTCCAGGGAGATGATGATTATGAACTTGTCAAGGACGTAATCTTTGACGACTACGTTGGAATCGAATCAAGAAGGTACTCAGCCGCTTCTGTCAATCCATAATACTTTCCTCTGATACATAATTTCGTGTAATTCTTGATGTATATGTATGGTTTGCAGACTGAAGCAGAGCTCTTAGCCGAGAAGAAATATGTGGCCCATCTTACAGGAGAGGTACCATATAAATACTACAAAACTAACTGAATCATGTAGCAGCTACATGAATTCTGCAGCATTGGTCTAAAATCTGGTCATCAATTTCCTCTTTCGCGTATTGTTGTGCGTGATCTTCCAGGGGATACGATGCTTCCTGGAGAAATGTAGAGCCATTCACCTAAATACAAGAATGTAGAGCCATTCACCTAAATACAAGATTTGCCACGCATATTGAGCCACGCTTTGCTATGATTATGTATGTATAACAACGTGAAATAGACAAAGTATTTTGTAATATTTAAAGTTCCATTTACATATTCAAAATACTTTTAGCATATAATTATCACCGACTGCGAAGCACGTATATCCCAACTAGTAATTAAAAAAGGGTACATATGTTGTGAATTCATACCACTATTATATATAATCATTATTATTGTTATTCATATATTATCATTATTATAAAATATGTTTGATTTTTTTAACCGTGGGAATATATATGCATAATAAATAGTGAATATGTATAATAATAATAGTGTTTACGCATAACATTGATAATCGATAAAATTATGTTCACTGTGAATTCGAGTTCATATGAGTTTTTGTCCTGAAAAATAGCAAGTCTTACTGGTTAAGTCTTACATCAACCAGTTTGATCATAAGATTAATTTGCATATTATAAGTATTTTTTGAATCATTTTACTATGCACTTGAATTTAAAAAAAAAAACCTCAATCAACACTCAATAATACCCTAAAAGGTAATTGGATACAAGGGCGGATTTACATAGAGAAAAGGCATGTCAAATGCCCTACCTCAATATTTTTATTATTATATTTTTAAATATTATATATTTAACTATAAAAAATTAAATATATTAATCATCATGTACATATTTTTGTTTGTTGGACCTTTTAAATTAGGATTTAGTCAACAAATTTTATGGATAATTTTTTATTTATAAATTATATTGTTAACGAAATTACTCATAATTCAAAATCTAACAAACTCAATAATCAATATATATATTATTAAGGTTTAGAATATTATATTAACTATCAATTGTTTTCTAATGACATAATGTAGTAAAAGGTCCTCTAAAGTATTAATTTTTGTTTCTAAAGATTTCTAAGTTATTTAAGAAGTTATTTTGTATTTTAAAATTCTTATATAATCCTTGTTTAATAAGACCTCTGGCTACGAAAACTCATGCTGAATCCATTTCATATTATTATCTTTGTAAAATTATTTTAGCATTTTTATGGTGTATATACAGAGAATATACAAAATTTTTAAATTTGTGTCTTGGCTGGATAAAAGTCCTAAGTCTGCCCCTAATTGGATACCCTAAGAAATAATCAGTAATACTTCAATTGTAAAAAAATGCATAGTTCAGCGTGTACTGTGTATTCTTAAAAAAATTAAAATTAAGCTGAATAATCAAAATGCATGTTATGTACGTGGTGCATACTAAATTTTATAATATTTTTTATTTACACTCGACCGGATGAGCTTATATTTGATTTCAGCACCATGCTCATATCAAGTACTTAGATTTAAATTTTAAATTTTTATAAGGAAATATCTCAAAATACTCCAATAATAAAATACACAATTTGGTATATTGGTGTATAATTTTGAAAAAATAAAATAAAATTTAAAAATTGATGCGCATGTCATTCACATAATTTATCATTTATTTGTCATTTAATTTAGGTTTGATTAATTTTCATTTGAAATTTGAATATTAGGTAAGTTGATTTAATATAGGAAAAGTTGGGAAGCATATGGACAAGAGGTCAAGGTTAGCAATAATTTAGGAGCCTAATCCATATTTTTCGGTATTATTGTTTAAATTAACAAGTTGATGTCTTTCTCTTTCTTTACTCTTTCGTGTTCACTTCTGCCGTGATTTCACCTACAAATTGATTTCTCTCTCTAAATGCCTTCTCTGCCTACTTGTATCGCCCCCACAAATAAATTCTGATCAAGCATCAGTTTCCTTCTGATCTCTGCGATGGTTGTTAAACTGTTCCTGATTTTCAGGTAAACTGGATCAATCTCTGAGAATTCTTAATACCTGCCCTAATTGTGTTTTTCCTTGCGAATATGAACATCTTGCCTACATTTGATTCTTGCGTGTGCTTTGATTTTGGAAAAGTCCTACATTTCATCCGAAGCCTTAAGATTTGTGATTTAGAGCTATGATATATATATATTTTTTTTTTAAATTTCGCCCGGTGAAATTTCTGTCTGTACATATGCATAACGAATCCCTTTTCTCCCTTTTTGAGAATTTTCTATTGAATATGTTATTGATTATTGATGACAATGGTTTGCTAAGAATTGATCAGAGCATGAGGAAACTTGTTAACGTGTGCTATTGGCTTTGGTGGCCAAATTTTTGGTCCTAGCGGTGTTTTATTCTCATTGCTCTGTCTGAAAGTTTTTGGTTCTTTTATTTGATGAGAAGTAATCAATTATTCGGCATTTCTTACTTTTATTTTATTCTTGTTTTTCTGAATAGAGATTGAAGGGCTCCCTCCCATGATCTTGCTTCAATATGGAAAAATATAAACCGAAGAATATATTGATCACTGGTGCTGCCGGTTTCATAGCATCACATGTTACCAACTGGCTCACAAGAAACTACGATTACAAAATTGTTGTTCTTGACAAGCTGGATTATTGCTCAAGCTTGAAGAACCTAGATCCCTCTCAGTCTCTTCCCAATTTTAAGTTTGTAAAAGGCGATGTTTGTAGTGCTGATCTCGTCTATCATATACTTGCCACAGAGGCCATAGACACAGTTATGCATTTTGCAGCTCAAACGCATGTGGATAACTCATTTGGAAACAGCTTTGAGTTTATTAAGAACAATGTTTACGGCACTTGTGTCCTTCTAGAAGCTTGCAAAGCTATAGGTCATATTCGGAGATTCGTCCACGTGAGTACTGATGAGGTTTATGGGGAGACAGATGAGAATGCAGTTGTGGGAAACCATGAGGCTTCACAGCTTCTTCCAACAAACCCGTATTCTGCATCTAAAGCTGGGGCTGAAATGCTTGTGATGGCATATGGACGATCTTATGGTTTACCTGTGATAATCACAAGGGGGAACAATGTTTATGGGCCCCATCAGTTTCCTGAGAAGTTGGTCCCTAAATTCATTCTCTTAGCTATGTTAGGACAGCAGCTTCCAATTCATGGAGATGGGTCGAATGTAAGAAGCTATCTTTATTGTGAAGATGTTGCAGAAGCATTTGATACTATACTCCACAAGGGTGAGGTTGGTCATATTTATAACGTGGGAACAGATGAGGAAAAGAGAGTTATTGATGTGGCTGGGGATATTTGTAGGCTTTTTTCTTTGGATAAATCAGCTGTCATAAAGTTTGTGGAGAATCGACCTTTTAATGATCAAAGGTATTTCTTGGATTCCCGGAAGCTAAAGAATTTGGGGTGGTCTGAGAAAACGAAATGGGATGATGGTTTAAGGATAACTATGGAGTGGTATGTAAGAAACCCCGAATGGTGGGGTGATGTTTCTGCAGCATTGCACCCTCATCCACGAATGCTATCTTTCCCTATGTTGGGGAAAGATCATCACAAAGGTGGACTTGGTGAGAGTTCTGATCGGGATTGTAGAGAAAAGGGATCAATTAATGTGGGCAAAAGCAGGCTTTGAAATCATTGATTTAGAACTAGATAATTTAGCAATTCAATTGTAGAAATAAGAGGGGCTGGAGTAATTGATCACTCCCTCATCAGATGAATTTCTTAACGAAAGAACAGAAAACCAATCGGTCTTTCTAATCGAGTAGTTTGTATAGAGGTATATTTATCAGAGGACCTGCATATATCTTGCTATTATGAAGAGTTCAATACCTGATTTAGCTCTGTGTAATTGTAGAATTTCTTATTCAAATGTAAGTTGGGAGAGATACTTCTCATGATTAAATTGTTTGTCAATACGATCATATTACTACATCAAATTATGATGAATTCATGTTCTTGTAAGTGGCTGTTGCGTGAAACAGCAGGTTTATGATCACTCATCAGCTGCAGGTGTGGAATATCAAAGATGAGATATCAAGCACTCCTCGTATCGATCTTTTTCAGGTTTTTTCTTTCTTTTTATCACAATCTCAGATGATTTAGTGCAACTGTGGAAGTATGTTGAATAATTGTGCAGATCTTTTAGTCTGAGGATTGATTGGTTGATTTGGTAATACTTCTTTGTGTCATTCATGTAAGCATGGATTGTTAATTCTAGGGGTTATTAAGTGGTAAAGTCTTGGGATTTAAGAATTTATTCTTGTTAAATTTCAGTTAGAAGAATTAAGGAGGTTTTATATAAAAATTATTCATGATTAATTTATATAAAGTTGGTTTAAAGTATCAAATATTTGGTTAAGTTTATTAAAAAATTTATTAGGAGTATCAAAAGTTGGGGTCAATAAAATCTATAACATTATATTATAATATATTAATATCATTGAATCAAATTTTTTATACATCTATATATTGATATTTTTAGGGGAAAACACAATCTAGTCTAAAATAACACAAAGTAAATATAGAGCAAAAAACTTTTTAGCATTACATCTAGGTCTAAATTAGTAAAAGTAATGGTTTGCAAATGATCTGTCATGCTACAA
Organism: Prunella vulgaris; assembly: GCA_026898435.1. Lineage (NCBI taxonomy): Eukaryota > Viridiplantae > Streptophyta > Magnoliopsida > Lamiales > Lamiaceae > Prunella > Prunella vulgaris. Next base: position 1,124,543 of record JAPKLY010000098.1, read on the forward strand.
TATCATAGACTGACGTGCTACAGTGACCTAGTCTGACTCGCTACAGTACGTAAATTCAAATTTATACGCTACAGTATGGTATAATCAAGAATATTATAGTATAATTAATTATAACACACTAATAGTATAATGCTTTAATTCCATAGTATATTACACTAATCTATAATATAATGCACCAATCCATTAAAACAATAATAATGCACCAATCCAATAAATTATTTTTGGCAAATTAAATAAAATATTATGACTATTTGAGTAGTATTTGTATACAAAATTATCAATTAATAAAATAACTACATAAATCAAATGTAATTGTGATATATTAAAAATTAAAAAAAAATTGGGCCGGTTTGGCCCGGTGGCTCGCCTTTGGCCAGGATGGGCTTGAAAATATATGCCCGAAGAGAATCGGGCAAGGCCCGGCCCGGCCCGAAAAACACCACGGCCCGACCTAGCTCATTTGACAGCTATAAGCACATCCTATCCATCTAGCTTCAAACTCATTGATACCTTAAGGAATATAATTGGAGAAATGCTAAGACTCGTCAAATAAGTCACAGAATTAGGGGTGAAGGAGAACAAGAAAGACATTAAGACGATTGCATAACTCAAAACATATGTAATACTTAATTCAAGGCCCATGTTTTTTTGTTTGACTTTAGCAAGTCCTTACCTAGAAGAGCAATTACTAGGTCTACTACCCATGAATCTTCACTCTTCCTAATTGCAGACATTGGGAGCCGATTCGCCACCACCAACAACCTCTGTTTGGGAACTCGAGTATCCAGTTTCTCACAACTATCAGTTGGAGCCTTACTGAAGTATTCCCTTTAAAGAGAGGCGTCCCAACGACCAACCTGAAATCAACCACCGCTGTCCCTACCACCATTGAGATCTGTTCACGATGTCAGAAATTTGAAGCAAAATCACAGCAGCCGCCTTACCCCACGAATCGAAGCATCGATTCCGTGCACTCTATCAATTTTGAAGCCAGAAAAACCACCAAGAAGCTTCTCTGAAACTGTCGCCCTCTGAAGCCCATTTTTGCAAGACCGTCGAAATAACCACCACGGAGCCCCTTGTACGAAGCTCCCCTGAAACTGGAAGAAGAAACAGAGCATCGACTTAAACCACCACGATCAGCCACGGCCGCGGCCTTTGCCGCCGGAGATTTCCATCTGGGTCGAAAGGAAACTGTTGTCTCGCTGCTCTCGATCTGGAACCGGAAGAGATCTCCATCGATCTAGTTTCTCTCTCTCTCCTTTCTCGCTCTCGGCTATCCCTTACTTCCGATGATGGCGGTTGCCATTGCTGGTGCCCCACCTCCGTTTGAGAGCTGCCACTCCTCTCTCTCTCTCTCTCTCTCCCTCTCTCTCTCTCTCTCTCTCCCTCCCTCCCTCCATGTGTATATGAATTTGAATTATGCATATGTGAATGTACTATATATATAAGTTACTATTAATGAATATTGTGTATGTTCTATCACCTATATCACGTAGATGTTGTTTTAAGAATTTAATTAGTATATAAATAATATGAATTAAGCCTAATTTGGAGTGCTTTGTAATAGAAAAAAAATTTCATATCTATATGAAATATGACTCTTAAAAAAGGATTAAGTTGTGGTTATTCCATATTTTTAATATTTTTAATTAAATATTTGATACTTTAAAATTGATTTATAATAAATTTATTATAAACCATTTACAATACTTTACCTCAAAAATTAAAACTCAGTCATATATTTTTCTTCGGTTTTTGAACTGAATATCAGTTAAAAAAAACATAAGCATGAATTGTTATCGTCTGAATTAATATTTTCTTTTAGATAAAGTTCAAATGTCTTTGCATTTTCTAACATATACTACAAATTAGCATCAGATAGCACTCAGAGGGCCCCACATCCCATGTTCTTGGTTCAAGTCAAGGTAGGCAAGATAATGGGGAAATTTTGTTTTGTTTTGGCAATTTGGATATTAATGAAAATTTTCCCACATTGCAATTATTATTTTCCATGGGAGGTTGGGAGCTATTACTTTTTCTTTGTTAACTTATTATTATTTCACATAATTGATACCCTAATCTTCTATGGGAGCCTTCACGCCACTGTTCAAACATTCCATTTTGTCAAGTGTTCAGACTATTATTTTAAAGTTTGGACAAAAAGTCCAGTTAATAGTGAATGATCAATATATGTACAGTGTTCTATTCGAATGCTTTTTTTTTTTTTTATAGTTTTTGAATGAAATGTGTTAAGTGGTTTGATTATGAAATGGTATTACCATCTAATTCGGTGAGTAGTTTACTCCTTTTCAGTGAACTACTCAAAGGAAAAGAGGGACGACACCTTACTTTATGCATTTGGGAATGTGCCATATGGATTATGTGGAAATTAAGGAATTCGATTATCTTCGGGAGTGAAAGAAAATCGATACACCTATTGTTGGCTGAACTAAAATCACGAGTTTGGAGCTGGTTGTCTGCACATCAAAAAATAAAGTCATCCATTATCTATTCTGATTGGGAGGTAGATCCTAAGATATCGTTGGAGTAGCATCAAGACTTATTCTTGCTTTAGATTTTTTCTGATTATGTCATGAGTGTAAGTTATTGTCTCATTATATTGTCAGTTGAACTTTTATACCCTATGAATGGAATTTTTTTGCCAATAAAAAAAAATATTTCAACATACAAAGAGTAAAAATTTTTAATATTTTTTCTAAAAGAATAACCCATGAATAAATTTTAAAATGATACTCCATCCGTCCTATGATACTTGTTGCTTTTTGGCACACGAATTAAGACAAAAGTGAAAAAGTATAAGTGATGTGATGAAACAAATAATAAAAATATTGTAAAAAAAAAATAAAAAAAAATAAAGTGAATAGTAATTTTTAAAAAAGATATAAAAGCAAATGAGAAATATATAGTTAGATGAACCAAAAATGCAAAATGAAAAACACTATAATGGGATGAAGTAAGTTATGTTTGTTTGTGATTTAGAGTGGATTTCAAATCATGTGGTGTGTATTTATTGTGTATATGTTTTGGAGTATGAGTTTTATAGGATTTGATAGAGTAGGAATTTAAAAAGTATGTAACAGATAATTGGTTGTGTATTGAATATTGGGGCATTCATATATTGGTGGATTTTACAAATTATGTAATAGATAATTGGTTTTGTATTGAACATTGAGGCATTTATAAATTGGTTCAAAAAATTAAAAATATTTATAAATTTATTCAAATATATATATATATATATATATATATATTTTTTGCACATAATTATATCTTTTTCACAAAACTAATTTATAATTAATATTATTTTTTTGAATTATTTTATAATTCTTTCTTGAATATTATGTGTAAAATAGGAGATCTAGTATGTAAAGTAAAAAGAGGAGAAGAGAGAGAGCCGAGTGTGTTAAGTTGAGTAGATAATCAAGCAATAATTTAAAATATATAATAGATGATTTATAGTGTTTCGACTATTAATAAATAAAAATAAGATTAGAATTTTAGAGAATTTGAAATCATATACTCAACCCTCGATAAACAAACAAATATTTGAAATTAAAATCTCAAAAGTGGTTTCCCAAATCATAAACAAATTTACTTTTAGTAAATTTGCTTTACTATGGATATATTTCGAAATTCTACTTACTTTTAAGAAGTGATAGTTATTTACTTTTATAATAAAATTAAAATTATTTAATGTTGAAAATAAAATAATTTTGAATTAAATTGAGAGTGTAATGTGTCTGTAGAAAAATTGCTTTTATTAATAATGAGATAATTATTTTTAGGTGCATATATCCTAGAACGAAAGAATTCAAAAAAATGTGAAATTTGCTTTGTCAAAATTAATTTTAAGTACTTGAAAAAACAAGAGTAAGTATTGTGTTAAAGTGATTCATATCTTGAGCTATATTTTAATAAGATAAAAAATTATAAATATAAACCTTATATCACAATGTGGTTTATATCATAAAAATAATTTATATAATATTTTAGCAAGAAACAATTGTAAACAATATTGTAGATTAATTGATAGAATTTGCAAACATTCACTGAGTGTGTTTGGAAGAGATTAAAAAAGTGAAGAATCACTTTTTTAATCTCTTGCAAACACACCAACTAAGTTCTTCTGTTAAGGAATTAATTTAATTTTTTTAAGTCCCTTATTTATGGGTTGGATTTTCAAGTTCCCTCCTCAGGAAGGAGACATGAACTTATAGAAAAGATATAATTACATTCTTTTCTACTCTACCTTTTATTTTATACCATAAAAATTTACATCTTTTAAAATAGAAATATTATTTTAAATCTTCACAATTAAAATCTTCACCTTATAAACTTCACCCTCCACATTCTACTTATTACATATTTTTTTTAAAAATAGTGTTAAAAAAATTCCTGAATATTTCTTGAGAAAGAGGTAGTATTTAATTTCTTTAATGGAATATCCAACAATATCTTTTCATTATACAGTACTCTATTCTCCATTATAAAAGATGAAGTATACTTTATATTATCTCCAACAACAAATACTCTATATATGTAATTAAAATATCAATTTTTTATTTTTTAAATTAATTAAAGTAATTTTATTTATTAAAAATTAAATTGCAAGTCATACGATATATGTTAAGAAATGCATACTAATAAATTAGAGCGACCATAAATATTATAATTATAAAAAATCTAAAAAAAATAACATAATAAATTTGAAAATCTAATTCTCCAAGTTGGATAATTTTTTTCACAAATGGTCTATAAGAGCATTTGAAGTGCATAATGAGACTACTTATTTTTAATTTGACGATGATGTGCAAGAAAATGTTAAAATCGAGCATGCTTATTGTGTGTAATTTCAACCTCTAGGGTTGGTGCTTTGCGATATTAGTACCTTTTCCCTTAACATCTTGTTCATCTTCAATCATGGGATTGTGCATTACAATGCATGCTCTCATGCATTAGTAAATTATTTAATATTATTTGAGAAATTTGATACAATGCTACTTTTGATGGTGCATTTTGAAAAATATTGTTCAATATATATGTGTATAAAAAAATACATATGTGTATATATATATATATATACATATTGTAAAAATTCGAAAGAAAATATTGTACAAGGATTACATGGATGTAGCAGAAGAGTTGAGGTCACACCGAATTGCACAGGGATATTTTTATTAAAAATGAATATATATTGGGGGTGATGTTTTTAAATTGTAACACTAAAAGTTGTATTTTTGCCAAAATTTTCTATTTATTTCATGTGAGGCATTGAATTAAAATATAAATCTAATTAGCACAAGAGAAAAAAATGAAAGAAAAAGTTGACGTGCAAAAGTGAAATTATGATTAAAGATTTGACTTCAAGTGATGATAAAACAAAATGAGATATACATTATCCACTTCAGCATTTTTACAAACGAATTAAATGACTTAATAATTAAAATAAAATAAAAAAATACTAACATTTTTGTAAATAAATCCATCCTTCATAAGTATATATTTGAAGGGTGAGCCATGATTCTTCCATCCCATCCTCCAACTCCATTTAAAATATTGTTACAATCTCTTTTTTTTTTTTTTTTTTTTGAGATGGTCTAACATCCCTCACTCCAAAATTGAGGATTCAATTTTATAGAAAGATAAAATTTATTTATTTATTTAATTTTCATAAATGTGTGTATGAATAATTCACAGAAGTTTTTGTCTAATTCAAAATACTAGAAGTAGCTGGAAGAGGGACAATGGCTGCTGACTGTGGCGAGGATAATTGCAAGTACGAAACAGTGAAAGTTCAGCAGCAGACTAATAACATAAATTAAGTAAATCAAATTTTAGAAAACACAAAGTTGCATGTGTTCAAAATTTGGGGACTTGTTCTTTGTCGACTTGGAGGACATTTAACAAATCCAAATGGAAAAATTTAAGTGGATGGGGTAAATTTTTGTTATACTCAATGGAGGAGAATGAGCGGATATAATATTATGTTAAATTAATATTTTTTATTAATTATGATATAATTTCACCATTCATAATATATACTCCATTTTTCCTAGAAGATATTGTGTTGTTTTTTTGACACACAGTTTAAGAAAAAAGTATAAAAATACATATGTATATTGTGAAAGTGAAGTTTAATAAATAGTTTTCACTTCTAAGGGGGGTGTATTCGTTTAAGATTTCGTGGGATTTTAAAGGACTTTTTTCTTATAAAAAAGTCAGTTGATATTCAATCAGGATTTTAAAGGATTTAAAAATAATCCATTGGTATTCAATCAGGATTTTAAAAGACTTAAAAACAATCCACTGGTAATCAATCAGGATTTTAAAAGACTTAAAAACAATCCACTTGTATTCAAAAATATAAGGATTTTAAAGGATTGTTGGGTTTGATGGATTTTGATGGATTCTTTAGTGTATTTTATAAATACCAACAATCCCATCAAAACCTCTAGGATTTCGGTGGACTTTTTTAATTAGTGATTTTATTTATCCCCAAATTGATTTATATATAATTATTTATTTTTAAGACCTAAAATAGTTTTAACCTTATAATTTCATCTCTACATTTATAACATCAACGATAAAATAATTACAGTGACGAAGAGTAATATAATATTATATATACATATATACTAGAATAAATAAAAATAGTTAATAATTAATCATTAAATAGTATTAAAAACGATATTGTTCATCCTAACTTATATACAAGATAAATCTTTATTTTTATATAGTATTATTATAATACTAATATTATATATTACATATGTCATTAGGTAATATTTTTATATTAATAATATTTTTTTACGGTATTTGAGTTTTGTTATATTTTACTTTGGTTGCTTTGATTATTCAATTTCGATACTTTTTTATATTGATAATATTAGCATGTGCAGCTCTACATAACTTTATTCGCAAAGAATGTCATTCTGATGAATTTCCAATTGAATCGGTGGACGAACCTTCATCTTCAACATTACCAGTTAATGAAGACCGTGATTTTGAGCCTATCATTCAAACTCAAGAGCAAGAACGACATGACGCTAATGCTTTGAGGACTAGTATAGCTATGAATATGTGGAGTAATGCTATTTAAAAGGACATGATATTATGATTTTTTTTGTCTTTAACTTTTTTTTTTTTTTTAATTTGAAGGTATGAAAAATTTTGAATTTTTATTGTATGTCACAAATCCATGAAATTATGCAAAGTCTACAAAGTCCTATAGAATCCATTAAAATCCTTATTTTAAAAGTCTTACAAAATCCTACAAAATCTTAAAAGTCACCAAAATCCTACAAAATCTTTAAAATCTGCAGGATTTTTTTCAGCTAAAAAAGTGTTTTAAAATCCTAATCCAATACACCCCCCTAAATATGCAAACTTTTTGTGGGAGTAATGTTTTTGTTTGGTTTCACGTGTTCAATATAGGGGTAGAGAAAATATAAAAAATACCGGTGTATCTCACTTTTCGTATAAAAAAAATATATCAAATTTATTAAAATTTTCGGTATATTGCGGTATAACGAAAATCTCATATTGAAAATATTTCAGTATACAAAAAATATTTCGGTATACCAAAAATACCAAAATTTTCGGTATACCGTTGTCATACCGAAATTTCGGTATGAAAACGATTTGACTTTTTTCCGTATCAAAATTTGGTATACCAAAATTTTCAGTATGACAACGGTATAATATTTTTCGGTATCGAAAATTTCGGTACGATAACGGTATGAAGAATATTTTTTTGGTATGCCGTACAGCCCATCCCTAGTTTAATATGATATGTTAAAAGATATTTTGGGATTTGTTACTAGAAAAGTGATATGTTTATAAGAAAATATGTCATCATACTTTCATAAATAATCACAAATATTCAATAGTTATCTTCGACATATCGTATTAAATTACGTGTAAACAAAGAGAACTATATGTTATAGACGAAAGAAGTATTATTTTGTTATTGATAGTTAATAAAATAAAAATTAAATTTTAGTAATAGCAACATTAGAGAGCATGTAAATGTTAAAAGAAAAAAGAGAAATGAATAAATGAGTAAAAAGTAGTGATGTGATGGTTTTAGATATATAGATATATAAAAAAGAATAAGGGGCGCTTGATATATTTTTTAAAATGGTAATGAGTATCATTAGGGATAATCATTATAGAATTAGTGATTATTCTTTTTTAATATATTTTTTAAACAAAAAAATTAGATTGGATAGAAAAAATCAACCTCCAAATCTAAAATTTTGAATATGCTGTTATTATTTTCCCTCCATCTATACTATATATATAAAACGATAAAAAAATACAATTCTTTTTCGTCTTTAGAGAACACATTCTGTGATCACACTAAACTGTTCCTCAGGATGACGACCCACATGGGCCGACCTAGGAATTAAGTGAGTAAATTAAAATAGGGAACCACCAATATCAATGCACTTCTTCAAATTTCAAACCGATGCAATTTCTGCTTGTACTTTCTATAATTATAGGGAAAATTATTATTTTTGTCCTGTAACTTTACCTCATTTTGATTTTAGTCCTATTAACTTTCAAATTTTGATTTTCGTCCTGTAACTTTATCTCATTTTGATTTTGGTCCTGTGACACCCCATTCATGTATAAAAGAGGTAAAGTTATAGGACCAAAATCAAAAAGGGGTAAAGTTATAGGACGAAAATAAATATTTTTCCCATAATTATATGTACAACATCTTCATACTGACATATAGTATTTCACAAGTCACCACCTTCCACCTGTCGTCTTTCCATTCTCCACTGAATCTATTTCCGTTTTTTCCTGTGTCATTAATTACGTCCTCCCACCGCCTGTATCAAATTTAATAGGAAAGGGGTATTTCTATAATGATTTAAAAAAAAGTATTCCCATAATCCCACTTATAGTGGCTCATATTGCTATTTTCGTCCGTCCCATTATATGTTGTTCATTTTTTTTATTTTTTTGAAAATTACTATTCACTTCTTAATTATTATTTTCAATATTTTTTACATTATTTTCATTACTTTTTCACTTTTCTCCCTCACATCACTTATACTTTTTCACTTTTTCATCACATCACTTATATTTTTATCTTAATTCATGTGCCCAAAAGCAACGAGCAACGTATAGCGCAATGGGGGGAGTAATTATATTTATAAATTAATTCATAATATTTGTATGAAAATATAACTTTTTCTGCATGAAATTATATTTTTTTTGTACATAACTAATATGTAATTAGTAATAATTTTGTGAACAATTTTACAATTTTTTCTAAAGGAAAAATATACTCCTCTTTGCACACTTTCTTTATTTAGGTCATCTCCAACAATTGTCTTTATTTTGGAGTCAATTCATCACTATATAATAGAGACATTTTACTCCTAGCGGTTAGCTCTATTTTTAGCACTATAATATAATATAATATTATATTAATTTTAAATAAAATTTTTATTATGTTATAATAGTTTAAATTAAATAAAATCTTCATGCATTTAAATTTAAAATTTATATAAATAATTAATTAGAAAATTAAATAGTTAATCGTGTTTTTTTATATAATCTTTATTTTTATGTCTTTACTATTTTCTGTAATTATTCAACTTTAAATGTAATTGTTATGTAGATGTTTGTATTAATTTATGTCATAGTTCTCTTTAATTATAATTATATTATTTTATTTTTACATGTATTATTTTATTGTAAAAAATATTAATTTATGCATAAAAATAAAATAAATATAAAAATGCATACATATAAATAACATATTAATTGTTTTAAAATAAAAATATATACATAACTAATTAAAAGATATATAATTTTTTTTAAAAAAAGGAGGGGGAAGGGGAAGGGGAAGGGGAAGGGGAGTGGCGCTGTACGGAAACAACGCAGGTATGGTGCCCAAACTCCTCCAAGCCACCCCACTTCCATAATGGCACATCACATTAGCGCACTGCTGGGGCATAAATTTGGAGGTTTCCTCCATAATAGAAGACTGCTGGAGAAAAGCCAGCCCTGCCTCCAAGATATATATATATAAATGTATCTCAATGCACCCAGGTGGAGGATTATTGGCTCATTCTTACTTCAATGGAGCATAGAGGAATTAATATATCTAGATAAACTCAACTTATAAATGGTAACCCGTCCTCAGTAATTATCCCTTCAATAACATTAGCAGTGAATTTGCTTTCAATTAAGGTCATAATCGGATGATTTGGCCGTGGAAACTCAGATGAGTATCGAACTAAATACTCCATCCTATCCTCATCACGATCGACTTCAGGCTCAATAGAATGTTCTGTTCTACAGGAGTTTGAACCACGAAGTAATCCCATGAAGGTATGCTATCATCATCATCATCAGAAATTCTAATATCGGAGGAGCGAGCTTTCTATTTTTTCTTACTCTGCACGCGAGCAGGTTGCTTTCCTTTTGTAATGGCGCGAGCAGACTGATGGTCACCACTCCCGGGAGAGCGGGCAGTTTGTGCTCGACTAGTATTTACGGAGCGACCAATTTTGGTTGCGTGACCAACAAAAGCGGAGCGACCAATATCTAGCTCGCCAACGGGACTTGAACGACCAACATTCTGCTCGTGTATTTCCTCAGTGGTACGAGCAGTGACATCCTCGTCTGATTCTGTAAGAGGATCACCATAGATATTTTTCATCACCGATGCTACATCTGAATCAGTGTCAGTATTCATCAGTTTCGTCTCCAAGTATTGTGCGACGGGATGTAATTCGTTGCACCGGTGGCGTAGAACAGAGAGGAGAGGTGTCTAACGCCCCTGTTTCTAAATTTCAATTTGGAGATTCAATTGAAGGAGGAGATTTAGACATGATTCGGCTACCTTTGATAAAAATATCTTGATCAACACCCAAGAAGAAAACCGGAAGAACCAATACACCCACCGGAAATTTTTAAAACTCAGACGATGTTTCGACACACCACTCATCAATTTTCCTAAGTTACTACTCGTAATGCTCAGTAGATTCAATGATAATAATAAAATAAAAGACGAATAACATCAAAACCCACCTACCAACTATGTCGGAGAGGCTGATAAATCGAAGAAGATAGACGGAGAAGACGGAGTGACATTTTCCTTATATATGTTTGCGGAAGGACTAAAGAAAAAATTAAAAAAGATGGAGGGGCCTAGATGTAAAGTTTCAAAAGGTAACCGCCTATAGGCGCGTCTTCCGGAAACGACCCCTGGGATTCTGCGCCCACATCAGCTCGCAGCGACATCTTGCTCGCTCCATCTTTTTTTTTACGACCAAGATTTGGCGAGCAACATAGTGCTCGCCATAGTTTGTAATAAATCAATTTTTGTAGCTCGACTCCTAGGGGCAATTATTGATATAGAAAATATATGACAAGATAAGAAGGTTAATTAATCAGGCGACCATGATGAAGCAAGAAGCGACCAACATGGGGCTTCGGCGAGCAAGTTGGTAGGTATACAAATAACCAAGGAAAAGACCAAATTGGTTGTCCCCTTTATAGCCTGGTCACCCAATACCAAAACTTACTCAAAATTGGTCGCTCCTCACCGTAGAAGGAGCTCGGAGACGTATACATAGGCATAGTTGATCGCGTATCACCATAGAAGCTGAGGCGACCACTTTATGGTCGTCGTTATTTTGTAGTTAAGCAATAGAAAGTCAATGTAACATTTGCATGCATGCCACGTGTAACTTGCAAGCAAAGGAAAGGACACACTAATGCCACCTCTTGCTTCTATATCTCTATAAATACTAGTTCAAATTTTGGAATAAAGGATCGAATTTTTTATATTTCTAGGGACGTGCTGCTTGTTTATTCATACGAGCTACTTGACGTCCTGCTTGCTTAATCAAACTTTGTTATTCCAGTTATTGTTTGATAATATAAGTATTATTAGTCACATTTCATACATCATTAGTAAAGATTGTCAACACTGTCTTGTAAAGCTTGGACTTGAAAATAGTTTTTCTGATACCATTGATGAGCCTTAAATGGCTCTATTTATAGTTATATTTAGAACCTTGCTGAATTAAGGCATTTAATGCAAAGATTGAGCCAAGAATTTTCTAACCGTAAAATCTCGATTGGCAAGCCAGGTTACACTAATAAAAGATTGACAACTCAGCATATTTATAGGCTTTCCAGCCAAGTTAGCTAAATCTTTCCTAATATAGATATTGTATCGTCATTCTATGGGTAAGACATTGATTACACATCATATTTTATTTGACCTTATCTTATGTCTGGATCTGGAGGCTCCATCTTCGAGGTCGAGATTCGAGGTGTATAGCTCATTCCTGTTTGGATCCCGCGGGTTTGAGGCAATGTAGATTATGTCTTGTCGATGTCGGGTGATATTGTCTAATTCTTGCACTTGAACTCGCTGGGGCCTCACCTTGGTTAGGTGATGTTGATGTGGTGCCCTTGACGTGTGGTGTCGTCCACTCGATGTCCATACCTCAGTCATTTTCAGGTCATTTCCAAGGCTTTTGGGCCTTATGGGATTGAGCCTGACATCAGTTATACTAGGCCTTGGACTTATGATCAATTGTGCTACAATAATTGTCCCCAATTCGATCCTTGGACACTTTTAAGGTTGAGCTTGCTTTACTCATGGGTCGATGTCGTTCAAGGAGTGGTGGTGCGATTGATCATGTAGGTTTGAGGCATGATGTGATTGATGTTTACAACTTTCGGGGAGTTTGGGATGTGGATGCCCATGTGTTATACTGAATGACGGATCCGATCTTGGCAACTTTTGGAAAGCCATATTAGATCTTTTGATTGACGTGTGAAAAGTTGTGATGATGGTGCATCTTATAAATATGAATGGTCGCATCCCATGCATGTGGCTGAAAGACCGCGACTCGTCGCTACGCGTGTGTTGGTTTAGTACTCATTTTAGTTGGGGCCCCAAAATTTTGAGTTTTCTAAAATTGCCCCCGAGATTTTGTTGTTTGGTCTTTCTGCTTTGGCCTATAAATAGGATATTGCCCTTGTTTCCCTCCATTATATCGTTTGAAATTGTGAGTTGAGTCCCAACCAAGTTTCACAATCAGAACTACAGTGAAGGTTTTCAATTTTCGTTGGTAAACTTTAATTTCAGATTCCTATCTTTTTCTTTGTAAGACAATGTGCGGGACCAGTGGAGTCAGTTGGTTAGGTAAGGGTGTCTATGTACCGAGGGTACCGACGGGATACCATTTGACTGATGATGATGGTCTGGGATTTCTCGAGACCGGCAAGAGGAATCTATCTATGGTGAAAATGGTGGCCAATACTTTTGTGAGCAGAGGAGGGGATGACTCCTCTCTTAGCTGTCGAAAAGCCAGTGAAAATGAGAGTGAGGAGCACGTAGAAGCTCCGAACAAAGCGGAGAGGATCTTTGCTGACTGGGATCACTGAGAGATATAGTCGTGCATATAGCGGAGAGAGCGGCAGAACAATGCCTTGAGCGTGAGGTGATCCTGGTGCGTGAGCATGAGGTACATTAGAATAATGTCGTTTGGAGAGATTTGTTGATGAATGTGCCAGAGTGAACCGTGAGTTTGACTTCTTTGATTTTTTGTATTGTCACCCTCATAATCGCCCTGCGAAGGACCCCTTATTGTTCCAAAAAGTGAATAGGTCATCGTACTTTTGGTATTGCTAGAAGAGCTTGGTAAAAGAGCCTTGTCACGCCCTAAATTTTAAAATTATTATTTTGGAAAAAAATAAAGGAAATTATTATTTATATGATTTAAGGAAAAGAAATGAGAAGAACACTAATGTATGAACATATTTTTATTTGTTTGAATAGTGGCTGTAAAAAATATAATAGTGCCACGAATTAAATATTTATGTTTACATACATTTTTTATAGAAATTGTGATCTTATTGGACCATTTGCTAGTTCACACCCAATTTTTTTATAAAATAAATTTTAAATTAAAGGTTTTGAAAGAAAATAATTGAAGGCGTGAAACATTTAAAAAGGAAAATAAAATGTTTTAAGGAAGATTAAAGGACTGAAACTAAAATCTACAAATGAACCACTGAGTTTAAAATGATATTAGCCGAAATTTAACCCATTAGGGCTCGTCCTTTGCTTGTTCGATCAGCTTGTTGCCCAGGAGCTTCTCTACCTCTTCAGCAAGGGCCACATATTTTTCAGGGTCGAATTTGTGTCTCTTCTAAGAGACGGGTTTTGGGGTCGATCTTCAAGTGATGACACACATGCTCAGGGCTGATGCCCACCATATCCTGATGTGACCAAGCGAAAATGTCTATACTGCTATTGAGGAACTCTATGATCTCCCCCCTCAAATTTTGTCGGGATTCGAGTCCCTATCTTGACATCCAATTCAGGGCGAGTAGGGTCGACAGGAATGTGTTCCACGTCCTCAATAGCCAGAGTTCTCTTTGTCCCACGAGGGTCTTTGATCTCCCTCTGAGGGTCCAACTGTATCAAGCCCGGTTCAAAACCCTTTTCTGGTTCTAAGTCTTGTTGGTCCCTTGTCTCATCATTTGTCAGGATCGACCTCCATAGGAGTTGGGCTTGAGTTGGTCAGGACTAGGCTTTCAGATGATTCACCCCGCTGAGTTGATCAGGACTCTGGTCATCTATGATCAGCACACATAAAGGGGATGCTGGGGATTCTGAATATAAATGCAAACAAGAGTAATTCAAACGCCTTCTTGCCATTTTCTGATCACCCTTAATGGTGCCGATCACTCTCTCTACAATGGGGAACTTGATACAATAAAAATAAAATGAGGCCACTGCCTCAAAAGTTTCTAAAAAAGGACGCCCCTTAAAAAGCCATTATAATGACGACTGATCGACTATTATAAAATCTACGGGCCTAATCATCCTAATCTTTTCATCTTTGGTGCAGATCAGCTTCACTGAGAGTTTGATTCTATCATAGGGGGTAATGGAGGTGTCACCGAATCCTTTCAGGATTGTGTCCTAGGGCCTGATGACCCTGTCAGGTTTCCCATCTGGTCCAATGCAGCTTTAAAAATAATGTTACTAAAACATCTATTGTCCACCAAGATGTGGTCGAATCTCTTTCCATGGACCATTGTTGATATTACTAGTGCATCGTTCTTGGGTCAAAGTACCCCTTCCGGGTCCTCATTTGAAAATAAAATTACAACGTTCTTGGTGATAATTGTTCAGGGAGGCTGATGAGGTTCACTTTACTGAGGGCCTTTAGTTTAGCCTTCGTTTTCTTGTTGGAACTCTTCAGGATTGGGGTCAGGCCCCCAGTGTTCCTCCAGGTCTCTTCATGTTGACATGCCCCATTGTCGGAGTGGGGGGATCTCCTCCATAGGATCATCTTTATCATCATCATTCTCAAATTCGGGGACGCTGGTATTATATCTCTCTCTTTCCTCTAACGGTTTGTTTATTCTTGACGGGTCTCCCTAGGGAGTGGCTTCTTAACAAACATGTACATATTTCTTTCCTCGAATAATTTCCAAAATTGCTTTAGGAGATCACATCATCGGCTGGTGTTATGGCCAGGGTAGTCATGGTAGGTGCAGAAGCGTCTATCGTTTGGGCGCTGAGGTACATGGCGTATTAGCTTGGGGGCTCCAGTAGGGCTTTCCCCTTGATAGTGTTAAAGATAAACTTGGGAGACTGATCCAGTTTTTGAATAAGGTTGGCATGTGCTCCTGCATTCAGCGTAGGTTGCTGGGAGGTCCTTTGTCAGACTGCAGAGCATGGGGGAATCTCCCCTAAATCCTCCTAGTATTGAGTGGAGCTAACTCATCACTGATTGGCTCACTATTTAGGATAAGTTCATTAATTCGGTCGATGTAATACTCATTAGTTTTATCGGCCAGTTGGCGCACTCTCATTAATTGGTGGCGGCTCTCAGGTTTGTTGATCTTAGCCACAAAGTAGGAGAAGAATTTCTGTCCGAGCTCAGGGAAACATGGATTGACTGCGACGGTAGGTTCACGTACCACTTGTGAGCCAATTCTCCCAAAGTAAGGGGGAGTTGCCTACATTTGGTGGAATTAGAGGCTCCTTGCCCTGACATATATATCCTGTACTTCAAGAGGTGAGTCTCAAGATCTGTGTTCCCTTCATAAAAAAGGTGTCTGAAAAGGAGTTATATTTGGCTACACGGGGGAGGCTTCGAGTTCAATGAACAAGGTTTCATGGTCAGTGCTTAGGCACTTCAGGTAACCTCCCTTGGTGTCCACCTTACCTTCGACCTTGTCCAATCTCTTTTGCAAGACCAAGAGCTTGGTGTTGGGGCTGCTGGGTGCAACCGAGTGCTCCATCAATCGAGTGCATATTTGGGTGTACACCCAGGGCCCAACCGTTCATGGGTCGATATGCAAGTCTGATCCCGTCGGAGCAGGTCGCTCTAGGCGTAGCTCAGACCGCGCCTGACTAAGTTGCCAAGATGCAATTCAGGTGAGGAGGTCCTCATAGTAGGGTATTTTGATGATCTCGTCAGTGTGATGGGCTTAGAGGATTTGCCCGTCGTCTCCATCTCTTTTGACCATGAGGGTGATCTCAGGCGGCCTGATCCAAGACAACAAAAGACAAAGCAAGCCTGAGTGTTACTGAACTGATATCCAGTAGGTTGTTTCCCCTGCCGGTGAACAAGCTATTAGCGAAGTCATACCTCCTTCGTGGGGAAGAAGAGGAGGGTCCAACATGCTTCATCTCTCGTTTTTTTCTTTTGAGTTGGTGGATAACAGACTCTTGTTTCGATGGTTCAAAGTCTTTCAACGGAATGGGTGCCAATTCTCTGGCACGGCACCTAGGGGAGTTTTGGGCGTGTTCTTCTGCTGGTACTGTCTCATGAGTGTTAAATTCCTCCTGGAGTGTCTCCACTCCAGCTCCTGCCTCCAGAACTTGAGCAGGAGGTGGCGCTTGACACACGATGTGTCCTGAGGCTCCACGCCAGCTCCTGATACACGATGTGTCCTGAGGCTCGTCAACCTGTCTTGCCTTGGGCTCTTCGGGAGCTTTTTTGGATTTGGGTTGGGCCCAATTAGTTCAAGAATATTTGTGCCAAAATAATATATAGTTAAATACTTGAATTTAAGGAAAATTTTATTAGTATTTTCAATATTAATATCATTTTAAAAAAATTAGTATATTGTTAAATTATTCAATATTTTTTTAAAACTAAGTGTTTATAATCTCTTGGTTGGAATCTCTAAGTATTTTTTATTAATGGTCTAATAATTTGAGTTCAGTACGCCGTTTATACCTTTTATTTGAAGTTATTGACTATAACAATGTAGTTTGTTCTTCGTGATTTTGCTGCTTGGAATGATGTATTAGGCGATTTTTCGATATGTTCTCTAAAGTATACTTTTACAAGTTTGAGATAATTTTCATGCCTCCAAGTAACTTATTTTTGAAAAAAAATTCTATCAAGGGATATATATTTATTTAAAAGTGTAGCATAGACATTTTATGCTAGGGTATAATTGTCAAAAAATAAAGTGAATTCATTTATAAAAAGACCAATTAAAAAATGATACATTTTAAAGAATTATTTTTAAATTGGTACAATATTAAAAAAAAAATTCTATTATTCAACTCATATTTACTCTATTATGCAAAAATTTTATATTACCTTGAAAAAGTGTTTAAAAAATATACCAATCTGAAATTATTCATTTTAAAAAACAGTGTGTGCAAATATTCTGGGCCATCAAAAGTCAAATTATATTAATTATTATTTTTTATATAATATTATAGAGTATTTACAAATAGGTTAAAAAGTGATTGCGCTTGTAAATAGATTCAAAATATTTGCACATGCATATAAATTTTATTTGCACAAGAGTAAATATTTTGTATGTGTATATTTTGAAACTATTTGCAAATACATACGGTCACTTTTACCAATCTATTTGTACTTTTTTCCTAATATTACTATCGAATTACTCCTTTCGTCCCACTATATGTTTTCCGTTGTCATTTTCGTTCGTCCCCCTATATTTTACTCATTTGCTTTTTTATCTTTTTTGAAAACTATTATTCTTATTAATTTTTCACTTTTCTCCATCACATTACCCATTTTATATCAATATTTTATACTTTTCTTAACATTTGCGCCAAAAAGTAACGAACAACATATAGTGGGACAGAGAGTAATAAATTTAAAAAATACAACTGATACTGTTAGAAGATACACATAAAATGAAAATAAATTTCATGATAAATATACTACTTTTTCATGATTATGAAATATAAAAAAATTGTGTGCATTTAAGTTCACATAATATCTTTTTTATAAAGTATCATTATTTATTATATAAAGTGTCATTGTTCATATATAAAGTGCCACTATTTAATAATTTCAATAAAAATTAAATATATTTTAACCAAAGATACTTTTTATGCTAAATTGGGGAGCTTAAAAAGAAGAGTTCTTATATACGCGAATTCACAGACCTATCATTAAACATGAATTCTACAACACAAAAATACTTTTATATTCGAATTAATAAATTATCTTTATAATGAATATTATACTTTGTTCTAGATTTTTATTTTTTATTAAAAATATCAAGGTGTAAATGGCGTTTGGCGGTCGTCGGACGGTCGAGTACGGCCAAGCGCCAAGGAGGCCTAGGCGGGGCCAAGTTTTTTTATATTTTTAATTTTTTTCTAAATATATATTAATAAAATGATCATTATACAATAAATTATAAATTTAAAACATAATTAATACCCAAATGCATTTTTCACAAAATACAACAAGTCAATAAAATGATAAAAACTATCACAAAATGACATTGTTCAACTTCTAAATGAATACTAAAATAACAAAATATATCGTACGAAAAAATTAATAAGTAGTTCAACTAAGAGGAACATCTAAAGACAATTTTTGTTCAACTTTCTCACGAAGTCACGATCTGTTTTTTTTTTTTATTATTTTCTCTTTCCTTTTCTTTTAGTTTGTTGATAGGTGAACTACTAATGACGGATCATTAGATTAAATGACAAAGGCTGAGGAGCTCGCCAGGAGTTCGCCAATTTGGACCAGGGCCACGTCATCAACTTTGACCAGTCAACAACATGGATAGAGGAGGAGCTCGCCAGAAGCTCGCCCGGATGCATAATGGCACGTCAACGGTTGACTAACACAAAGAGAGAGAGCTCGCAAGGGAGCTCACCTGGAAGCTCGCCATCATCAAGGGACAAGGCCTGATCCTACTACCATCAACACATCCAGGGATAACACAAGGCAAGGGAGCTCGCCAAGTAGCTCGCCCAGTCCAGAGTAGAGATGATAGCTATGTAGGGAGTCAGTATTGATGTAGTGGGATATAGCGATGTAATAGATGCATAGTGGTGAGTAAGGACAGGTGTAAAGGACATTTATCAGCACATAAGACAATGTAAGCCCTTTAAGTGTCACCTCACAACATGCAAACCTATAAATAGGTCTCTTGTACACATTTTCTCTCTCTAAACTCAGAATACACAACACACTTTCTCTCACTACTCTCTTCACTCTCTCTCTCTACAACATTTTATCAAGAACATTAACCTTTGATTATTGTTTTGTAGAATTCCAATACAATTATAGCCACATAAATATCTAATCAAACAATTCTACCAACATAGTTTATTTAAGCTTTTAAATTTTAATTAATTAATTTTTATTTACTCACATAATCACATTTGTCTTTAATTTTAATTTTTTTTTAATAAACCTCCGCCTACTCCTCCTTTGTGGCCGTCATTTCCGCCTACTCCTCCTCCTCTGTGGCCGCCGTTTCCGCCTATTCCTTATGATCGCCAAGGCCGCCTAGGCGGGGCCTAATACCTTGACCGTTTTTCTCTGCCGATTTGAACTAGGCGTCGTTCGCTGGGCGGGGGCCATTTGCATTCTTGAAAAATATAATGAAAATAAGAAGAAAGATTTGGGATGATAGCATTGTTTTTTAAAAAAATGAAGAATTTCATATTAGAATCCAAATTTTAAGGTAAGTCTCAATTTAAGACTTTAATTTTGAAGTGTCTCAAATGAAGATCTACATTTTAAATTTTTTTCCTAATTTAAGATCTAATTTTAATATCTTTGTCTCACTTCAAGACTCTATCCATTTAGTTTTGTTTTTTTAAAGCTTCACTAACATAATAATTTTTTTGTATTTAATTAATTTTTAGGTATAATATATTAAACTAAAAATAAATAAATAAAATTTTATGCAAGTATTAAACATACTTTAAAATTTATTTTTTCTGGTTGAACGATGAATTGAAAAAAAAATTACGCCAAATATGAATATTAAATAAAAATTATAATTTTTTAATTTTATATTTTAAATCGTAATTCAACATAAATAATATTATGTTTTAAGTTTCTTACGAAAAATTAAATTGAATAAAAATAATTGGATCCGACCTTGAATTGAGACAAAGATATTAAAATTAAATCTTAAATTGAGAAAAAATCAAAATGTAAATCTTCATTTGAGACATTTCAAAATTAAAGTGTTAAATTGAGACTTACCTTAAAATTTGGGTCCTAATATAAAATTCCCAAAAAAAAATCATATATTAATTATTTTCATAGAGTTACAATAAGTGAAATGATTTAAAAATAAATCAGGGTTAAAGAAACCCACAATTGACAATTCAGGGTACTACTCGCACAGCACGACGAACAAGAAATGAAGTAGTTTCTACTTTCCAGTAGGGTTGCAAACGAATCGAATCGAATCGAATATCATAGTTTTGTATTTGTATTTGAATAATAATCGAATCGAATCGAATTCGAATCATAAAAATTCGAATACGAATATCATAATTCGAATACGAATACCTAATCGAATAAAAAATATTTGATTCATTTACAACCCTCGGGTAAGAGTTTGAAATATAGGTGCATATGATATTTAGATTATTATCTAATGAGCTTGCATCCTTAAAATAATAGTAATTATAGTAGCCATAAATTTCTAATGGTCTATAATCTTAAAATAATAATAATAACAATAATAATAATAGTAATAATTATACTAACTATTAAGTCTATTATCATTATAATATTTATAAAAAAATATTTAATCGAATATTTACGAATATCGAATCGAATATCATTATTTTGTATTCGTATTTGAATAATAATCGAATCAAATATTTGTAATCGAATTCGAATCATAAAATTTCGAATACGAATATCAAAATTCGAATATGAATATCGAATCGAATCAAAATTATTTGATTCGTTTGCAACCCTACTTTCCAGTAGGCGAATCACACTATATTATTCCCGCGGCATTCAACGCGGCATTGGTTTTGGCTTTTGGGGCCCCCAGTCCCCGACACCCCCACTCTCTCTCACTTCACACTATTTCCCCCCTCACCCTCCCTCTCTGCTCTATTCATATACACACATATACGCAAGCAAAGCTGCATTTGTTTATACTCTATTTAGTCGTACAAAGAGCGTGATCTTATTCTCTTTGACGAATCGCAACAATATAGGAGTAACGAGGACGAATTTGTATACATAGTTATATATAGATACATATTGATGTATACGTACGATCTTCAATGCTCAGTGAAAGCTGTCAATATCTGAGCTATTGATTCCGGAAAGGTAATTTCTAATTCGATTATCCCTTGTTATTTGCTCTGTTTCCGCTTCTTGTTGTGACTTGTGAGTTATATATTGTGGTGCAGAGTACTGGGATCTGAAGGTGAGATTGCTTTTTGGGGATGAGAATGTTTTTGAAGAAGAAGAAGCGTAAATCGGAGCTCGCAATATGAGGTTCTATATTTCGACCACTGGTATTAAGAGATTGGCGGTGTCTGGTGCCGTCGCCGGAGGTGGAGGCGTTTGGCGAGGGATGAAGTGGAAGAGTTCTGCAGCGGCGGTGGGTAGCCGCCGATCTCACTGGAAATTTAGGTTGCTGCTTGGATTACTTTTGCCATTTCTTTTCGTTAGAACTGCTTTACTAATGCTTGAGTCCGCTGCCCTTTGCTCTTCCTCAATTGGTAATTTCTACTTTTATAGCCTTTTTTGTTTTGACTTCTTTGATTGTTGGTTAATCTCTTTTTGGGGTAGTATTGCAAATTTGGGGTATTCCGAGTGCGTAAAAGTGTAAACTCATGGTCTTTTTCCTCTTGGAGCTGCAGGATGTGTGACATCACTAACATGGAGAATTTTTGGCGGGAGTGATGCTGCCCTGGTAAATACTTTCATTTCATGTTGCTTTATCTAGTATTTATATTATTATTTTTCCAGTATTTCTTGTAAATTTTGGGGCATGATAAAACCCTTTTAAATTGATAATCATTTTACAGGATTTCCGTTTCAACTCATTGAGCATTTGAAAATATATTTATTATCTAATTTATTTAATTGTAAATAATGTTTCATTTCCCATTTCGACACAAAAATTTACGAATGAAGAACAGGGAATTATACTAACGAAGATATGAAATAAGAAAAGAAATATTACCTTGTGTTGGAACAATACTGTCTTTATAGGGATTAGATTTGATACTTTGTTATTCAGCTATTTGCTTGTTTACCTTTTTCTGGGTGCATTACAGCTTTTACATGACCTACAAGCTGACTTAAACTTATATAGAAAAGTATAGTAAACGTTAAAGCGATCAAATCAAAACTACTGATTTTTGACCCCTTTGGGTTAGCAAATCCAACATCAATGGGCAGACAGATAAATTATTGAATGTGGGAGGTTGGATGACAACGTAGGAATAGTGGATAAGCACTTTCTTGGGACTGTCGGCAATCAGTCTTCACAGTTTATTTGATCACCACTTGGCAATTTGTACTACCACAAGAATTTTGTACAACCAATTGATCTCGATTCTTGATGAATATACCTGTACCCCCTTTAAAATTCTGAGAAATTAATAATTAAGGCCCCACGAAAGTGAAATTTTAAAATTGATATTCTCTGTGGAAAATATATGAAAGTGAGTAGTGATGTCTTGAATAATCAGAGTGAAAAAATAATTTGATTTTAAGATAATATCAACAAGTCATGGTAATTGTTGCAAGAGTTTATATTTGTGTGGTTAAATTAAGGGCTTGAAACTTAAAAGTATGCTCTTTTTAAGGTCTTACGTTTGAAAGTGAAAGTAAATTGATTTAAGATAATATCAACAATTTATGAAAATTGTTGCAAGGGTTTATGGGGTGGTTAAATTAAGGGATTGAAACTTAAAAGTATGCTCTTTTTTGAGGTCTTAAGTTTGAAATTCATAAAATACGGTCAATTTTTTTTTGATAATTTAGTCCATATTGAGTTTCTAGTGAACAATAGATTATGAGTCTCCAAATTTGTCAATTACTCGATTTCTAGGGCTTATACCGAGTCATCAAAAGTTCGCGCGTCCCCATTGAGCTAGTTATTGGGATATGTTTTTGTTATATCTAGAAATATATTGAATTTTTCACTAACACCGCACACTGGATAATAAAGTGCATGCATGTGATTTTGGGATAGTGCTCCTCATATATCATTTATGACTTTATTGAAAAGGACAGAAATACCTGTCTTCCCACTACTGCGAGCAAAACTGTAATCCACTAACTCTGATAGCTAAAATAATTTTAGGCTTTTTATGCCATACGTAACCGTTAACGTTATTATAGAGCAAATGAATGTAAACAAAATACATGAGTTTATTCCCTTTTTGTCATTACTTACAATACGTATTTCGATAATGCTAAAAAAAAGCTCAGAGAAGAGCTGACTAGGGCCTTGCTGGAAGCAACTAGTGTTGACGATGAAAGGGGTGAAACTGGAATTCGCAGAGATGACCCTTCAAATTCTGAGCCTTTTACATTCAAGGATCTTGTGAAGGATATGACGTTAAACGGACAAGACATCAAATCCTTCGCTTTCAAGACTAAGGCCATGGTAAGTTGGTTTTCACTCTCTCTTTTTTATTCTTAATGTTTTGAAGCTTGATCCTTTCTATGATGGGAAGTAAGGGAAAGAGTTGAACCCAGTTGCTCTTATATATTAAAAACCCCTATCATCAGCAGCTAAGGTTATATGATCATATTAATGGGATCAAAAATTTCTTGAATCCAATGGATGGCTGAATGACAGGAAAAAAAAAAACCCCTAAGAATATGGCTTTTATTTCTAATTATCTTTAATCATATATATCCTTAAAGAGGTTATGATAGTCTAAAGCTTGCTTAACACCATATTGATTATACTAAATTACAAATCAAGGACAGGAAAGAAAGGGACTGGAAAAATGATTTGTGAATAGTATCTCTGTGAACACTAAGCCCTGTATTCATGTTGAAATATTACCCAAGTTTAAAAATTGGCTTGTTCATTGTGATGTATCATGCTGTAAAATAAGACTTTTTATGTTTTCATGGATAATGACTACTATATGGTTGTGGCTGTAAACTCACAATGTGTATTCGTTCCTTTTTAATATTCAGCAACATGTGAAGTGTTGCATCATTTTTCTGTCACTTGTATGCCCACCTTTCTTTAGTACTTGTAGGTCGTGTATCCTGAACAACATTTTTGCGATTAGGGTTTACTGTGATCAACTAGGAACTTTGCAGATGAACTTGGTTGCGGAGAAATTTTTGGGTAAAAATGTTACATAATACTCCCTCCATTTTGCTATTATTCGTACACTTGTCTTATTCGTCTGTTCAGAAGTTATTTGCACACTCAAAAAAATATACACATAAATGTCTGCCTGTGTTAGTGTGCAGAAAACTCTGGGATGAAGAAGTGTATACTTTTGCTTTAGCAAGATTTAAGACTAAGGTTAGGCAAAAGAAACGGAAGATAAGTCGTATAGTGTAGATGATGGGGAAATATCAGTTTTAATCCCTAAAGCTTACATTTTTCACATTTGTCCCCCTGTTTCTCTCACTCCCAAAATTGGTCATGAAAATTCACTTTTCCTCATGTTTGGTCCTGCTTTCAATTGACTGCTTATTGCCTAACGAAATCAACTATTTGGAGGTGCTAAATTTAATTATAAAAAAAAAATATGCTTAAATGTAATTTAACAAATAAAAAACTTATGAAAATTTTCATGTAAATGTAGAATTTTTATATAATTACATTTACCACCCTCATATTAGTTGATTCCATCAGTCAACTAGTGACATAACAAAAAGTGGGAGCAAAAGTGAACTTTCATGATCAATTTTGAGGGGGACCAAATCTGGGAAAAATTTAACTATAGAGACAAAAAATGATATTATCTAGTAGATAGTCAATGATTAATTAACATGGCGCTTTAGTTTCTTTAATATCCATTGAATTGGCTCTCAATAATATATTGTTCTCTTAGCTGCAGAAATGTTTTCAATTTGTAACTTGATAGCATGATGAACTTCTGTGACATCATTTTATCTATATTCTGATCTATTTGACTTGATAAAAGAATTCTGTATTTGGTTTGCAGATTGCAAAGATGGAACACGTAGTTAAAGCAGCTCAATGGCATGAATCTATTTACTGGCATTTAGCTGCTAATGTTGTACCCAAGAGCCTCCACTGTCTTTCACTTGACATGGCCGAGGAATATGCTGTAAATGCTGCAGCACGTTCTCAGTTACCTTCGCCTCAATATGTTTACCGTCTCACAGACTCTTCTTATCATCATATTGTTCTTTTAACTGACAACATCCTTGCTGCCTCCGTTGTTATCTTCTCTGCTTTCAAAGCATCTAGCAGTCCTGAAAAATTGGTGTTCCATGTAATAACTGATAAGAAAACATATACTTCAATGCATGCATGGTTTGCAGTAAACAAGATTGATTCTGTAGTTGTTGAGGTCAAGAGTCTGCACCAGTATGATTGGTCTCACGAGGTAAATGTAGCTGTTAAGGAGATGTTTGAAATTCATCATCAGATCTGGAATCAAAAGTATCGAACTATGAAAAAGGAAGTTTTCGAAAATGGGAAAGAAAGCAATCACAATCTAGATGTGTTGAGTCCCGGATGTATCTCCCTTTTGAATCACCTCCGCATTTATCTACCTGAGGTAATTTCTTGAGTAATTACTGATTATGAGGATAAATCATCAGCTATATATGAAGACGATTGATTAATTTTCTGATATTTGTGGATCTCACAGCTGTTTCCGGATCTGGATAAGGTTGTGTTTTTGGATGATGATACTGTTGTACAACATGACTTGTCATCGCTATGGGACTTGGAGCTCGACCAGAAAGTCATGGGTGCAGTTGTTGATTCGTGGTGTGGGCCCGACTGTTGCCCAGGAAGAAAATACAAAGATTACTTCAACTTCACAGATCCAATCATATCATCTAAATTGGATCAAAATCGCTGTGGATGGCTTTATGGGGTAAATGTTTTCGATCTAAACAGATGGAGGAAGACTAACATTACTGCAGTTTATCATCAATGGCTTAAACATGTAAGTATGCTATTGCTGGAATTTATCCCCTTAGGCTGGTATCTTAGTGTTGTACTCAAGCAGAGTTAATATCAATTTATGTCCTATAACTTAGGATGGATCTAATATACTTTTTTTCTTTCTGCTACATCAATGTTAGTCCTAGAAATATGAAATTGTAGGACTAAAATTGATAGGTTACCAGTATTTTTATTTTGAATCCACCCTAAATTATAGGATGTAAATTGATATTATCCCTGTTTACTTATGCTAACATTTTTTTAATCTTAATATTAATTTACCTTTCCTAATCAATCATATGATAACATGGAGTTATGCCTCCAATATTGCTAGTATCCTTCTCCAAGATACTTCATTTTCTTCTACTACTTTCCCCATTACGGAATGCTATGAGTTATTATCTTTATTTGATGAAAAATATTGTATTAAATCAAGTAGATGAATCTGCAGAGCCTAAATTCTGGTTTTGCATTATGGCTTCCTGGAGCGCTTCCACCAGCCTTACTTGCATTCGAAAATCACGTTCAACGCATTCATCCGACGTGGCACTTAGCTGGCCTTGGGTATCGCTATCCACGACCACAAGTAGACGAACGCATGTTGCGAGCTGCAGCTGTGGTGCATTTCAGTGGGCCGGCAAAGCCGTGGCTCGAAATCGGGTCATCAGAGGTAAGGGGTGTGTGGACTAGGCATGTAAATTTGTCAAACGAACACATTCGGACATGCGGAATAATGATGGGTTGATTGGGAGGATATATTAATTAATACTACTAATTATATAAATATAAGAACGCATGTATCTTATAAAAGGTGGAGAAATGTTTTGGGAAGAGGGAAGAAGGTTTAGTAGCTTCAGTCTCTTCCTGGAGTGTTGGTAATAGCACATATAATAATATACATACATACATACATACGAGATGTATGTTAGCCGAGATACATTAATGTAGTCAACAACTCAACATACCTGACCCATAAACTAGGGTTAAGGAAATATATGTTAATTGTATTTATTTTATGACATTTTTATATTCTCTAAATAATGTAAATATGGACATTCTCACTGGTGTTGGATATTGTTGCTTTATTTTTATTAGAATTTTCGTTGTTTTTTTTTTTTATAAATTATACTTCTATCTACCAATTATGTTCTCACTTAGACTTAGTCTTGTATGTATCTGATATACGGAGCAATTTAATAGAAGTTTTAAATAATTACACTATTTATTATTAAAAAGTTACACGTGATATTACTGAAAAGTGAATTTTAAAAATACATTTTTTAGTAATTAACTGGCATTTTGTTTAATTTTTAAAAATACATTTAAATTGTACGGTGTACTTGGTGTACAAGAGATTTACTCTCTTGTTTTTTTGGAGCGTCTATCAAATTTATTTTTATATCCTTAGTTGAAATATCACTTTTTTCACCATTATTTTACTCAAACGTTATTAATTTTACATTCACAAATATTTTTTTATTTATAATTGACCCCACATCTCACATTACTATTACTTTATATGTTTTATCTATTTTTTTTAAGGTTTAATTGCAATATAATTTAAATCATGATTTTTTTAAAAATGCATTTTAAGTTAAATTGTTGGATTTTGTTAAAAAGAAGAGCTCCAATTTCTTTTCTTGGGTGCTAATGGGCAGATTTTTATAAGCACATTGTTTATATGGTGTCCATGTGATAACGATTCAAAAAAAAAAAAATTAAAGGTTTAACTGTAATTTAAATTATATTTTTTTAAGAAATTTCATTTTAAATTACAATTTTTTATTTTTTTAAAGAAAAATTCTATTTATTATTAACATTTTTTGACAATTAAGGCTTTATAGATAAATTTATTTCTGGCCATCGCCTACGTCGCCTCTTCTACATCCCACAAAATTTTTTATTATGTGGAAAGAAATTTAAAATACATGATAAATAGCTTAAAACACTACAATAAAATTTTCAAATTCTAAATAATTTTTCAAAATCCTACGTTCTAATTCTATTTCACAATGTGAACCACCAAACTTGGACAGATAACAATTTAACAGAACAGTCAATTCTGAGTATTTAGGTGATCTAAAATTGCGTGAAAGTGAAAAAATTAAATCTTTGTTGAAAGTGAAATTGAGCAGAGATGAATGCCGAGTGATTCATATTACTGGTCTAATTTGGTTGCGAATTCGTGATGTGATGGTCATTGTGTTGAGATAACACGATTTACGTCTATGTCAGATGATAATACAACTAGGCATTTTTTGAGATATCAACTAACTGTAATTCGCATATTTTCTTCCACTTTCACTTGCAGATTAGTGGGGACAGTCATTCTTACAAGTAAGAAAAAATCAAGATTAAGAACTTGCACCCTACGCATGTTTTATATATAAAATAGTGGCATATGGGTAAATATGTGTATAGATTTGTGAGTGTGCACATAAATCAATATTTTCTTTTTTAGTAGTGTGCAAATTTATGTGGAACATCTAAATAAGAAAAGTGTGCAAATTTCTATGGAACAGATGGAGTATATGCTTTCCTTCAACTATAGTGTTATACCATGTGCCTATCAATCTTGGCAAAATTAACGAATAAATTTTTTGCTTCAACTATGTCTTTTCCTTCAACCTATGTCACTTATTTTTAATTTAAATCTTTTTGTAAATCATTACAACGTAGATGACACATAGGCCATAAGCAGAGACAAATATGTGTGTAAGTCTTAATTGTTAAAAAATAAATTGAATTGAAATTTTTGAACAAGATACAAAATTTTAGTTTTAAATGTGTTGGTCTCCTGACTTAGTTGATGAAACGGTTTTTAAATTTAGAAGGAGAGTTAAATAGACTTGATAGCACTTTAAACTATTTTTAAAACAGGTTGGTTTGAAAGCAGATCAGAAGATTTTAATTCTTTTGTATTTCAAAATCAGTTAATCTATTCAATTGAGTGTGCTGTGAACTTTAAAGGTGTGAATGCATTTTAATGATAATCTTTTAGTGCAATAAATAAGTAAAGCAAGTAAATCAGAGGACACAGAAAATTTATAGTGGTTCAAACCAATGGTTCTATGTCCACTCTCCTCTAACCAACTGGTTATAAGGAATCTACACTCTACTATATTTCTCACTCACTACTGATTTTACAAGCAAGTACTTATTACAGATATCAGTTATTGAAACTTGACTAAAAGGAGAAGATCTTGAATAGGACTAGTTGAGCATGTTAGTATAGGTTTAGAATAGGACTTACTGTGGGAGAATCCTTAGGAGAAGACCTTGAAGACCAGAAGACTACACAACAAGATCATGAGACAGGATCAAAAGATGAGGTCAGATCACTAGCTGAGGAGGAAGCATGAAGACTGAAGTATAAAATCAGATGACCTTGAGAAGTTAGCTGATATACTTTAGAATATCAGTAGACCTGGGAATGGGTCAGGTCAGGCTAGGCCTCTCACAAAAAAGTCTGGGTATGATTTACTATTGATGGGCTTAAGCCTGACCTGTTATCTATAGTAGGCTCGGTCTGGGTTTTTTTAGCAAATAGGTCAGACCTGAAAGCCTTTAAAGGCCTACCTAATAAGAGTTTTTTTATAATTTTTTACTCATATGAAAATTTCAAAACACACCTACAAAATTAACAAATGCTTCAATAGCACCAATATAATATTAAATTTTTCATCAAATCACAAATAACATCGTTAATGCCAATATCAACTCACTAAGAAAACAATAACAAAATCATAAAATAGTTTTAAAAAAAAACCCAATACATAAGTGATAATTATTCCTTCCGATTTTTTTCAACTTACCACCTTCTGTGGCCAATGACCATGTTCTATTAGTACATCTATATATTAATTAATTAAAAAATGGTAAATTATATCTTATAAATTAATATTATCTCAATTCTATATTTATATATTATATATATAATTAAATAGGTCGGCATGTATATAATTATATACTATACATATTTTTTATTTTCGACCCGCAATTGACGACTTGTCTCGCTGGAGCGCGTGAAAGGTTGCCACAATGGCGTATACGTATTAAATTACCTTTTTATTTTTTAGTTTTTAGTTTTCACACCATATATCACGTACACAAAAAAAAAACAAAAATTATATTAAAAAGGCATTTTTGAGTGTCATTTCAAGTCTACCTTGAATCTAGTGTGAAAATAATTTTTTCATCGTATTTCTCATTCAAAAGAACTTTTTTAATATAATTATATATATATATATATATATATATATATATTATATGATGTGGAAACTAAAATGTAAAAATTTGAAAGGTAATTTAATACATGAATCCCAACGTGACAACCTTTTACGCGCTCCGATGAGACACATCAATTGTCTGCCAGAAATAAAAAAATGTGTATCGAATTGAAATTATTTAAAAAGTTGGAATTTTTAATAATAATCGTGAAGCTCGTGATTAAATTTAAAATTAAGTAAAAGGTGATGCATTTATACAGAATTAATCGTTCTTTTAATAATATTTATTTAATTTCCAAATTAAGGTTGACATATGTAGAAAAGGAAATGTGCGGATTGTGCGGATTGTGCATAGCTCAGGGGTAGAAATGGAAATGGGCGGGCACGGGAATTGAATCTTACTGTTTAATCACAGTCATTAAGGGTATGTTTATTTTGGGATTCAAGGGATCGTAGCAAGTTATGACTTTGGAATTCTAAGATGTAAAAACCTTCATGAATAGTAAAAGTGTGTGTTTGTTTTGAAATTTTAGTAGGGTAGGATGTTACTTTATGTCAAACCAAAGTGTGATAATAATTGATTTTATAGGTATAATAGGTATTTTATGAGTATTGTGTTGGAAAGAGTAATAATAGGTTTAATAGGTATTTTTAGGTGTGGATTAAGTTTGGGATATGAAATCCGGATGTTAGTCCCAAAACAAACATAACCTAACAGACATGAGGTAAACAATTTAAATTTTACTTTACTTTTGCAAATAGAAATGAAAAACACTATAATTAAAAAAAAATCCATAAAAGTTGCTCCAAGAATTTCACTCGACCTCAGGGGTGGTCATAAATGGTTGGCAGCGTTTGTGTATTGGTAAGGAATGATGTGCATGATCCTGCAATTTGTGGCGGAGTGTGACGTTTGTCAAAAGAACAAGTATGAGACTAAATTCTCGGTGGGACTTCTTTCACCTCTACCCACTCATAGTCAGGCCTGGGAAGATATTAACATGGATTTAATCACTGGGTTGCCTCGATCAAGTGGTGTAGACTGTATTTTGGTGGTTGTGGATCATTTCTCGAAATATGGGCATTTCTTAGGTCTCCAACATCCGTTCACAGCAAAATCTGTAGTCGAGATTTTCATGAGGGAAGTTGTGAAGCTGCACGGGGTTCCAGGATCAATTGTTTCAGATCGAGACCCTATATTTTTTTAGCTCGTTTTGGAGGGAAATGTTCAGGTCGTTGGGGACTAGGTTAAAGATGAGTTCGGGGTATCACTCGGAGACATATGGCCAAACTGAGGTACTTAATCGTTGTGTAGAACATACCTACATTGTTTTACAACCGAATGCCCCAAGTAGTGGGGGGAATGGTTGGCATGGGCTGAGTTTTGCTATAATACTGGGTTTCAATCAACTGCGGGTACTACCCCGTTCGAGGTGGTATACGATCGGCCACCTCCTCTCATTGCCCCGTTTCTATCGGGGGAAATTCGTGTCCAAATTTTGATAGATACTTTACGCGATCGGGATGCAATTCTGTGTGAGTTGTGTGCCCATTTGGAAAGGGCGCAACAGGGGATAGTGCAGGAGGCGAACAATCATAGACGAGATCTACAATTCGTTGTCAGAGACAGCGTTTACTTAAAGTTCCAGTCATATCGACAACAGAGCTTATTTTCTGGGAGTGTCGTCAAGTTGGCTCCGCGGTTTTTCGGCCCTTCCACTGTTTTGGCTCGTGTTGGGAAATCAGCGTATCACTTGGAGCTGCCACCGATGTCTCGTATCCTTGCTCAAGCCAGCTGTTGGAAAAGTGTCAGAGTCTCCGACCTTACCGAAGGACCTATTGGCTATGGAACCTCCTTATTGGCCGAATTTTGTTGTGGATTCTTGGCAAATTCAACGTGATGGGGTTACAGTGGAGCAAGTGTGGATTCGCTGGAAGAACTTGGGAAGTGAGGAGGATACTTGGCTACATAAGGTGGACGTGGTAGGGTAATTTCCGGACTTCAACCTTGAGGACAATGTTGCTTCGGAAAGTGGAGCAATTGATAGTGCACCTCCACTCAAAGTATACCAGAGGAAGAAGAAAACGTCGATCGATGTTTGAATTTACACATATCTATTTTATGTTCTTAAGTAATTTGCATTGAGTCAAACTTCCTATTTTCAGCATTAGGTTATCTCTTCCATATTTGGATGTCTAGTCTTTATGGGCCTGGTTAGGCAAACTATATATTATGGGTGATTTACCCTTATTAGATTATCAAGATTATTGTTATTGGTAGACGTGTAGCTTGTGGCAGACCTAATCTGTGGATCCTCATCTCGAGGGTTATTTTCCTAGTTTGTACGTAGTGATTGTTGGTGATTTCCGGTGTGTGCTATCATCTAGCTTCTAATATAATGATGCTAATGTACTCCATTACAATGTGCTCGAGTCAAAGTTTGACAACAAAGCTCAATCAATAATATATGCTTTCAACAATGTGATTAGGTACAGGGATTTAATATGAACACATATAGACAAACCTTCTTGTTTCATTGCAACAGAAATTTGTCACTATGAAAATCAAACTCCCCTGCAACAATGGGTATAGTGATTGGCGAATGATAAAATTTGGAAAAAAAAAAAAAAAACAATTGTTATCAACCTATTTAATGAGATTTGGTTTAATATCAAAAGAAAATAAGGCTGAACTATTAACCTACACAACCCCCTGCATTACAGGAGCTACGGCATAAATCCAATGTGTTTGAAATGCCTCGCATACCAGATTCATCTTCAAAACTCCACACAACCTTTTCATTACATGGATGAAATTTCCATTAAGACTTTTTTTGTTGCCTCATATCTTGTTCAATATCTGTAATGCACTAGAGATACTCTCCCTTTGACCTCTTTATTCAGCTACAGTTCGGCAAGAAGATTAAGGATTTGAGCATGAGGCCCTTAATGCCAAACCTTCTAATGGGGAGGGAGGAAGTGAAAAACACATAATAAGCTTTTGATGTGATATGAGGAAGAAATCTATGGAAATGACAGTGAGTACATGAAGACCTAATGCTAAATGAATTTCCACTTAATGCCAGCTTTATAACTTCTGTAATCAGGGAGGGAGAGAGAGAGAGCTCTAAAGTCTACTCCCAAAAAAGATGAACACAAAATTATAGATGGCATGTGCAATCAGAACTATAAGCAATGATAGGAGTTTTGGAATCTGTTGTTGCACTATTACCAATATCTATGAGAAGCACATACCTTCTAATTCATTACGAATCCAATCTTGGGAACACATCAAAGCTTGCAAAGTATCTGACTTCACTGAGCTCCAGGAGTGATCAAGGGCTCTATCTCCAGTATCAAATAGGGATTCCACTGCAACTTTTGATATTGGAATCCCCAATATGTTGCGGGCCATCATTGAAAGAACAGGATATCTCGGTTCATGAACTTTCCACCAGTTTAATATGCTAAAATCAGCGCTACGAGGGAAGAGTGGTTCCTCCAAATACTTTTCCAAGTCAGATTTTGTGTTTTGGCTGAGAGAATTTTCATGGAGAAATCTGTCAAAACCTACAAGTTTGTCCCGAACACCACCATTACTTTCAGAACCTGAACTATGACCAACAGCTAATGGTGAATGGATAGCATGACCATTATAAAGTGCTTTTATACAATTCGAAACAATGTCTATGCAACCGGAAGCACTATCCCCATAAATTTGAGGATAGTAATACTCCACCAGTTTCATCTTGTACCGAGGATCCAGGATCGCTGCAATTGCCATAATCAAGCTACATTTCTTCCAATACTCGTCAAATTTAGATTTCAATTTCAATGCTAAGGAGCTGATAAAATCATCAGACTTCTGGCACCATAATATCAATTCTAAATGAATGTCACAAATCTCATTAAAATAGGAATTTGCAGTGACATGATCACTTCCAACAAACACATTAGAGACTTCATGAAAGACTTTCAATATGCTCGTAATGGCTCTCAATCTATCCCACTCTATAGCAGAAAGACTCGCTGAAAAGCCAAGGTCATGTTCCTGCAGCTGGGAGAAGGCTTCTTTGTACTCTAAAGCAGCTTCAAGCATCACATTTGTTGAGGTCCACTGAAATGGATTATCCATGGACAAGCACTTCTGAGAATTTATACCAACCAACTGCACTATCTCATTGAACTTTTCTTGTGTTGCCCGTGAACCTTTAATATACCGTACAGCATCCCGAACTTTGTCGGTAATCTCATGTGATGTGTCCAGGACATCATTGACCAATAACTTCACGGTACTTGCTGCACATCGTACATCAAACAACTGACCTTCACACAGTAAGAACCTGTGCTGGCAGAGTTGATCTCTGATTTTATAAACAATTTTGTCATATGATGTACGGTTATCAATAGTCAATGAGAACAATTTTCGATCAATATCCCAGTTCGTAAGAGTGGTCATGATTAATTCTGAGAGGAAGTCTTCTGATTGAGAAGGGTCAATAGCTGAAAAGTTCAAAATCTTCTTCTTTAGTTCCCAAGAATCATCAATATAATGTGCTATCAAGCATAAATACTCTGCGCCCCTATCAGAAGCCCATCTATCAGCACTAAGGCTGATCTTGCCAGGTAATTTATCCAACTCTTCGTACACCCTTTGTTTCTCCTTCTTATAGATCTCTATACACTCAGCCTCAACTCCATTAACTGTTACAGGATCAAAAAATGGCTGCAGATTTTGAAGAAATCTCTTGAAGCCAACATCCTCAACCATGCCCAGAGGATAACCGTGCATTATAATCATGCGCGCAAGATCTAGCTGACTCCGCCTTTGATCAAAATTGATACTTCCGGAGTTAATATTTCTGACACTTACCTCCTGTTCAAAATTTGTGCTTGCAACAGTTACCATCTCATTCTTTAAAGGAGTTTGATTATAACTGAAATTTGTAACGGCGAGGGTGTTCTGCTTTCTCTTTCCTCGAGTCAACAGCTGAGTTATATCATGGTTTGATCTTCTACGACACCTGATAAGATGATTTCTTAAATGAGATGTCCCACTGGTACTTGAACCGCTGAGTATTCTTTTACAGTGACGACAGACAGCAGCAAACGTTTCACCTTTTTTTATTCTGTCGAAGTCATTCCATACAACTGATTTTAACCTACTAGAATTGACAATCACTGCCTCTTCTGAGATCTCCATCAATCAGCTCAGTCAAACCTGTCAAACAGGCAACAAACGATGTTATCATGCCTAAAACTATATGTGAAAAACAAATTAACCTTACAACTTAGATTTATGAGAAGGAAACAAAGTCGATTGGAATTGAAATGAACTAGTATACATATGACAATCTATGAAGTAACTTGAAAAGCAGCTATTCATATTTATAAAGCAAGAAATGAACATGCTGAAACAAAATGGATACCAACATGATCTCATTTACAAATCCAACAAACCCAAGTTCAGAATGGATTAAGAATACATACATTAACATAATCGCTTCACACTGAGTTTTTTAAGGAACATTTCAAATCGAATGTTAGGAGGCAAAACAACTTACTATCACACCGGCTGTATCTTGTATACAGTGTGGCCCGAAATTTTAATAAATTAACGAACCGACCCGCTAATTCGTTGACAAAATGGGTCAAACCAAAACTACTAAAATAAACCCTAATACCGACCGGAACCTGACCCGTTAACAATCTAATCGAATTGCCGTCATGAAAAAAGAAATAAACTCCAAATATCGTTACGAACCATTAACAGAGCCCAACATACACAAGAATCAATCATCACCCAAAAAATGCTTAATTTTGGAGAGAGAAAGCGACCAACTT
Organism: Prunella vulgaris; assembly: GCA_026898435.1. Taxonomy (NCBI): domain Eukaryota; kingdom Viridiplantae; phylum Streptophyta; class Magnoliopsida; order Lamiales; family Lamiaceae; genus Prunella; species Prunella vulgaris. The sequence continues at coordinate 1,161,064 of JAPKLY010000098.1, forward strand.
ACCGACGAACGGAGAATAATGATATATATATATATGAATTAGGATCTGTTTACAAAGCTAGCGGAGCATGGACACCGCGAGGAGGCCTGGGTCTGCATACTGTGTGTTGTGTGTGTGAGAGAGAGAGAGGTTATACATAATTTGTTGGGGGAAGAAAGAGGATATTAGGAATATAGCTTATTTTCAGCGATGGTGGCGACCCGCCAAAATGGGGAACTGATTGGGCTTTATCTGGGCCTCGTAAGGGTAATGCGATTAATTATTAGGTACAAATTTGAAAAAGTCTCAGGTTAAATGCACGCATTCGATAATAGTACACACATTAGATGAGCACACATAGAGCTGTCAAAACGAGTCCGGCCAGATGGACCGGCTCGGAAAGCTCAGTTTTAAGGATATGACGGGCCTACAAATTATAGGCCCGAAAAGAACCGGACCTATTTGGCCCAGCTCGGTTGGCTCGACGGGCCACGGGCCCGGCCTGTGTTTGGCCCAATTTTTATGGGTCGGCCCATCCCGATTTTTATATAATACTTCTCTTATAAATTTTACTATATTCTTATGAGTTATACTATTTTTATTTTGAATTTTTTTCTATTTTATATTCTTTTAAATATTTTGAAATTACACAGAGCATCAGGGAAAAGGTCGGGGGATGAAATACAATCTTGGTCAATGTTTAGCCAGCTTAGATTTGACTACATGGAAAATCTTCCTCGTTACCGGCAAAAAAAGGGTGGCGGATGTGTCATCTTTCCCCAAATCTTTGACGAGGTCATTCAAATGCCTAACGGTGCGGGCCTCAACTCAGGGAGCTAAACCTAGAAACTCAGGCCGCAATAGTTTGAACTTTTCTCAAAGAGCGTTACTCTAATGCGACGTGCCTCGACTATCATTTCATGGTCAGTTGGGCCCAATGATCACTCCCCGTTACACCTACAAGGAGCCAATAACTCATGTCTTAGAGTGTTCGGCTGCACCCAGTGGCCAACACACTCTCCTCCTAGCCTTACAGAGAAGGCTTTCTGAGGTTGAGTGGAGGGTAGATTCCAAGGGAAACCTCCCCAAACGGCTGAGCACGGAAATAAGTCTTTAGTCATCGAGCTTGAAGCCACTCATGTTCAGTTCTCTCCAGGCTGCACTCTATAAGGGGAAGACTGGTTCTGAAATGTACCTCTCCAAGTACCAGATCTATAGGACAAGATGGGGCACGACTGATGCAACCAAATACCGCCAGTTCCCTCTAACCTTGGGAGAACTTGCCCATAAATGGTATGTTAACCTACCAGTGTGCTCCATCCACAGCTTTTCTAAGCTCGGAGAGAGATATGTTTCCTACTTTGCTGCTTAGATTAACAAGTCTGAGAGCTGTCATCAGCTGATGCGAGTCAGGAAACTGAAGGATGAAACTTACAAGCAGTATATCGATCAGATTGATGAAATCATCCTCGGGAAAAAGTCTGTCAGCAACGAGCTCGCGCTCCACTCCATCCTCGAGGGCTTTAAAGGAGACTCTCACATGTTTCAAAGCCTCGTGAAAGACATTCCCACCACTTATGCCAACTGCAGGAGGCGGGGTGGCAAACTCACCAACGGTCAGATGCTTCTGGCTCAAAGGCTAGGGGAGGCTAAAAATGATGGAGACAAGGCAAAAATCTCCTCACCCAAGAACAAGAATGGTGGCAGAGTCGCTAAGTGTTGGGAAATTATGCGGATGCCCATCTCGGCTTCCATTGCCATTTGCCAAGAATCTGCATCCTTGTCTTGAAGTGCCTCGTTGTATGTCCATGGATCCAATTCATCTTCCCGGGGATCAAGTCTAACGACTCTCCCACAAACATGAATCTCTCGGGTTTTCTCACAATCATCCCACTACAACGAGGCTCTGGTTGTGTCACGTGGTACGTCAACTTGTACTGTTGGTATAAGATTAGTCCTTTTTTATCTCATCTAAGGTAATCTCACTGTTGGGCTTTCTATTGTTCATATAGTCTTCTTTCAAGAACTTAGAATATGTACTAATTACGATTCTTTGGTCCTTATGACTATACAACTACCCCTTTTTGTTTCCTTGGAATACCCTACAAACAGTCTTATTTCCGAATGAGGATCAAACTTACCGGCTTCCTTGTCCAACACGTATATCGGCCACTCCCAGATTTTCATGTCTTTCAAACTAGGCTTTCGCCCGGTCCACAACTTTGATGGGGTCTTAGGAACCAATTTAGATGGTACCAAGTTTAGGATATAAGCTACTATTTCCAAGGCATAGCCCCAAAATGACTTGGATAACTCCGACTATGATCATCTCTAAGGCTATCTACAGCAGTTGCCTCTATTTTGGAGTCAATTCAGCACTACTCTATAATAGAGACAACACTTTACTCCCAGGAATCAGCTCTATTCTTTTAGCACTATAATATAATATTACATTATACTCATTTTAAATGAATTTTTTTATAATAGTTAGATTGAATAAAATTTTCATGCAAATTTAAACTTAAAATTAATATTACCTCTGTCCCTCAAAAGTTTGCGGTACTTTTGGGGGCACGGCATTTAAGAAAAAATGTAATGAGTAGAATGTGTGTGGTGGAGATTGTGAGATAAAGATTTTAAAGGTGGAGATTTAAAGGAATATTTCTATTTTGGGGATATACAAACTTTTGTGGGACAAACTAAAAAGGAAAGTATGCAAACTTTTGTGGGACGAAGATAGTATAATATTATAATTGAAATTTAAATTACAATTCAAAATAAAATTACAATAGACATCAATTATTCCATATTGGAATATCGTTCGCACAAATGATCAATTATTACATGTATCATTTTATTGTAAAAAATATTAACTTAAATTAAGTATTTGTGAAGCCTCGCTATCTAGAAACACCTTGTTATGATTTGACTCCTAATTCATGATTAATAACACAAATAGCCCATCTACAGGGTTTGGTTCTCATCTCACCATTACTCATGCACCTCCATTTTAAGAGGAAAAGGAAATATTCGTTAAAGTTGGGAACCACAATGGTAACAGCAGATAATGGTAATGGGTGAGAGAAGAAAATACGATTCCTTAACAGATATGAGAAAGTCTTGAGAATGATATTGTGAATTGTAATTCTCATAGTTTTTGGTGCGATGCTTTGCCATTGATGCGAAACTGGAAAAGGGTGAAAGATCTGAAGTGAATGGACTCTCCAATCCATTATTACTACTTCCCCGTTAATTCAAAGGTCTTCTCCTTTTAATATATATGATAATTGGTGCAACGAAAATATCATATTATCACCGGCCTCAAATTTACTTGAGCAAAATTTCTTACTTACATGGTATTATCTCATACGACTAACGAAATAGATTTAAATTATTTATATGAATACAAAATTCGAGGTCGAAATTTCTTTTGATGAATGGTAAAATGTTCATTTCAAGTATTGAAAGATGGTAAAATAAAAGAAAAAATAGAAAAATTTATTATATGTTGAGACATTAGATGAAAATTCTCGTTTTATTTGTATTCATACTATCACTTCCATTATTTTCTTTTGTATGAAATGTTTCAATATTCTCTTTTATCGTACGAAGTAATTGTATACAATTTATTTTTCTGAGAATAACATATTAGTACTAACAAACAAGTGATATTTTTATACTAGAAAAAAGAATTAATACTATCATTTAAAAATATATTTAAATTACTCGATATCTCAATTTATATAATTTTGGGTTAATTCTATATAAATACATCAATTTTTACTCAACTTTCAATTTAATCCTGAATTTCACGATTATTGTAAAAAATCTCAACCTTTTAAAAAGTTTCAATTCGATACACTTTTTTTTTCCGGTCAGCAACTGATGACGTGTCTCGCCGGAGCGCGTGAAATGTTGTCACGTTGGCGTACACGTGTGAAATATTTTTTTGGTTAATTCTATATAAATACACCACATTTTACTCAACTTTCAATTTAATCCTAAGTTCACGATTATTATAAAAAATCCCAACCTTTTAAAGAGTTTCAATTCGATACATTTTTTTTCAGGCCAGCAACTGATGACGTGTCTCGCCGGAGCGCGTGAAATGTTGTCACGCTGGAGTACACGTGTGAAATTACTTTTTTATATTTTATTTTTTTCCACATCATATTATATATATATATATAATAACAAAATTTTATATTAAAAATATTTTTTGAATGAGAAATACTATGGAAAAAAACGTTTTCCACCATATTCAAGAGGGACTTGAAAAAACTGTGTTAATGGTACCGAATATCAAAAGCATAAAATGTGGTGTATTTATATAGAATTAAGTGATGATATTCGGTACCATTAACACAGTTTTTTCAAGTCCTTCACGTTTTTTTCTATAGTATTTTTCATTCAAAAATATTTTTTAATATAAAATTTTGTTATTATATATATATATATATATATAATATATGATGTGAAAAAAAAATATAAAAAAATAATTTCACACGTTTACGCCAGCGTGACAACATTTAATGCTCTCCGGCGAGACACGTCATTAGTTGCTGACCGGAAAAAAAAATGTATATCGAATTGAAACTCTTTAAAAGATTGGGATATTTTATAGTAATCGTGAATTCATAATTAAATTGAAAGTTAAGTAAAAGGTGATGTATTTATCCCTATAATTTTTTGTCAAAACCTTCCCCTCATACACAAACCATCAATACAAAATTTCTTACACAGAATTAAAATTGACAACGTGCGAATCCCATAAAATAAAGTGAATAAGCTGCTTTTTGTAATACTTATTTGACCATAATCACTCTTTCTTGCCGACTCAATTTTTTTGCACATTTGGTATTCATTGTTGTTGGAAGTAAAGAAGCCTTTGGGTGTTCCACGAAGTGATACCTTACTTCCAAACCAATAACATTATATACTTGCTTATATAACACTTTGAATTCATCCATACCTATTCTAACCCCAACTATCCCTTCTAACATATAATTCAGATAATAATTTTTCAATTTGTTGGCTTTCTTTGGACACACATCATGGGTTTTCTTGGAGCCATTGCAAGACACTTGGATGCACTTGTCGGGTACATTTTCTCTTTCGAAATTGTCATCCAAGATTATTTTTAGTTACTACAAATTTTCGATAATTAAAAAAGATATAATGACAGGATTTCTGTCAATAAATATCAATTTTCCTGTAGTGATTTTCATTTTCTGACGGAACAGATTGATTTGATTCTTGAATCATCTCCAGAGTTTCTTGAGTTTATATGGTGTTTGATTGTTTATGCACTTTTTTGTTTTTGTTTTTTTTACATGCTTTTTTATTTAATTTTTGGAGTGGAATATGCCTAATTAATTATGTTTTTTTTTTTTTTTAATGTTGAGCAGACCAGGAGTAATGCTTCTGTATCCACTGTAAGAAATCTTAATTCTTCTCTGTTTTTCAAGAAATTAATTTATCAAATTAACTTGATCCTAATTTTTTTTTAAAAAAGTAATATTCTAACTCTATAATTGATTAATTAATTGATCAGATATGCATCGATGAGAGCAATTGAGAGCCCTTCAACGCTTGATGATCAACAATGGCTTACATACTGGGTTCTCTACTCTTTTCTAACCTTGTTCGAACTCTCCACTTGGAAGATACTTCAATGGTATAATTAATTAATTATTTTCAACAGTAAATTTTCAATCCAGGGTTCGACTTTATTAGTTTCTCAAACGAGACCCTTTTTTTTTACCCCTCCATTTAGGCCCATTTTTTCTCAATTCAAACATGGCTCATGCACCTCAAATTCAAGCCATCCTTATCATCATGTTAGAATTTTTTTTTAAAATGTTCGAATTTCCAAGCATGGGGGAGATTTTTGTTTAAAAAAAAAAGGGGAACGATCAAATTGTTGGAAGAGATATATTTATTTTAAATATAAATAACGGATAAATATATATAGCATTAGTCTTGTATGCACCAGATGCACTGTGCAACTGTAGTTCATATCTAAAAAGTTATACAAAATACTACTGAAAAGTCACACACGTTATTACTGAAAAGTGTATCTTTAATAGTGTAACTTTTCGATTATAATTTGTATAACTTTTCAGTAATAAGTTGTGCAATTTTCAAAAATACACTTGAGTTGCACGGTGCACCTGGTGCACAAGAGACTTACTCATATATATATATATATAAGAAAAGAATAAGTTTTCTGTGCACCAGTTAAACCGTGCAATTCAAGTGTATTTTTAAAAAGTTGCACAATTTAATACTGAAAAGTTGCACAAATTATTACTGAAAAGTTACACTATGAAAGATACACTTTTCAATAATAACATGTGTAACTTTTTAGTAGTATTTTGTGTAACTTTAAAAAATGAACTTGAGTTGCACCGTGTAACTTATGCATACAAAACTACTAATTCTTAAGAAAATAGGTAGATTTTTTTTGGGTAATAAAAAAGGGTATTTTTTGAGTTAAAATTTTTTTTGAATGAACTTTTGGATGATGGATACATATTTAGGCTTCCATTCTGGCCATACGTGAAGCTGATATTCTGCCTGTGGTTAGTTCTACCAATCTTCAATGGAGCAGCTTACATATACGAGAATTTCGTCAGAAAATATGTTAAGGTTGGGAGTTATGTGAGCCCAAGTCATCCTGAAGGACAAAGGAGAGTTCTTCAGATGATGAGCCTCGACGCAAGAAAATCCGTCGAGAAATACATCGAGAAGTATGGTCCTGATGCCTTCGACAGAGTTGTCAAAGCGGTAATTATAAAATTGAATTACATGTACAGTTTAATGTTTAGATATATTGATGATATTATTTTTGTATCTTGTTTGTAGGCTGAGAAAGAAGCAAAGAGACATTGAGCAAAATTGAGATGACGACACGTTATTTTATCGCATGAAAAAATTGTTGAAATTTCAGTTAGTATATATATGGGTTTAATATGTAGAGATTTAATTACAAAAAGTGTCAAGTTTAGGATGATTTCGATTCTTATAACTAATATGACCAAAACTATAATCCTGCAATCAAAATATGTCGTTTTTTTATTTTAATCCTCTTGTGCAGTGTGATTGTAATTATTTTGCTGCTAAGAAAAGGAAGGATGATTTTTTTTTTTAAAAATAAAAAATATATATCCACTGTAAGCAATTAAAATTTGTTGCCAAAAAAAATAAATATAAACATGTAGAAATTACGTATTAAATCAAATTTATTGTTGGAGTTTGGATAAATTTAATTCCTAAATAATAAATTAAATTTGACTTCGAAAGCTTAATAATTTCAATTGGGCCTCAAACGCCAATAAATCAAATTGGATCTCTAAAGTCCAATAAATTAAATTGGATCTCTAAAGCCCAATAAATCCAATTGGGTCTCTAAAGCCCAATAAATTAAATTGGGTCTGTAAGCAGATAAAAATAACACCCAATTAAACAATGACACGTGTATAAATTAAATAAATATCAAACAATTCACTATTCTAATATTGAGAGTTTAACAAATAAATTCTCGAATTAAATAGTCAAAATGATACTTATTGTATACGGTACAAGTCGTTATTAAAGTATGAGTCTCCTAGTGCTCGTATGCGGCGATAAATGTCTGATTAGCCGTATTTATTCGAGACCATAAATGTCTCGTCTAAATAAAAAAGAAGACGGAAATCAATCAAACTAAATTTGATCGATTCATTAATGCTGACAATCAAATCGGCATTAGCCAACCGGAGCGCGCCATATGTCAGCGCAAGAGAGGAATGTCATCACCTTCAGACCTTGTAAATAGGGGTCATATCGTTCATTCAAACATGGTCCAAAACAACAACCACACCAAAGACAAACGAGCAGCAACAACAATCTTCTTGATGAGCAAACTCCGAGCTAAGAAGATCCAACGATCCTGTCCTTCGAAAATTTAAGTCGTTCTTCAACAAATCTGAAGAAATTCTTTGAAGATTCAAGTCGTTATTCGTCAAAGCCTTCCAGAAAAAACGTTCGATCCAAGATAAAGGGTCTATATCCCTCCAATCAGACGTTTTTCTTGAAGAACAACTTGAAGATCAACAAGCGTTCTTCGCCAAATCCAGACTGAAATATCCTTCGATCAAAAATAAGGAGTTGCATCCCTCTAATCAGACATTTCTAGCCCAAGAACACTTTGAAGATCTCCAAGCGTTCTTCGTCAGACTCAAGTGTTCTTCATCAAATTCTACCACAAACGCACTTCGATCCAGAAGCAAGTGGTCAAATCCCTCCGATCAAGTGTTTCTAATCAAATCCAACCTCGAAGATTCAATGATTGTTCTTCAACAAATTCAAGACGTTCTTCACTAAAATCTTCAAAGACTTCGATCGATCAAAAGCAAGACAATCCGTTCTTGGATCAAGCGTTACAATTCTAAGTCATAGGAGAATCAGCGGATCAAGATAGAGAGAGAACCCCTTCAATTCAAGAAATTCAATTGTATATCAACATTATGTTCATAATATTTATTATTTCATAAGAATTGTATTACAGGGCCTTTAAAAGTCCAATAAATCAAATTGTGTTTCTAAAACCCAATAAATTAAATTTGATCTCTAAAGTCTAATAAATCAAATTGAGTCTTTAAACCCCAATAAATTAAATTGGGCTTCTAAAGTCCAATAAATTAAATTGGACATTTAAAGTTCAATAAATCAAATTGAATCTATAAAACTCAATAAATTAAATTGAGCCAAAAAAAAAGTGACACTTTAATAAGCTTTTGTAATATATATGTATTAAAAATTAAGTATTAGAAAAAAAAATCGGGTCACGCAAGAAATGTGTGGATCCTAAATGGATCTATGCATTGTTCTTTCTTCCGCATATAACTTCGGACTATTGACTTCTTCTTCTTTTTTTTTCTTTTTCTTTTTTAAAATTGGTGTGACTTTGGGAAAGTTAGAATTTTTTTTTTTATATTTTTTTCGTAGAAATTAATGTGGCTTAAGGAAAGTCAAGTAAAATTCGATCTCAGATGTGTTACTATATAGACACGTGTGTATTATTGAAAAGACAAAATTTCTGTTACTAATTCTTAAAATATTAATTTTTGTACTTTTCAAATAACTTTAAGGAAAAAATGTATTTTTAAAAGAGTAAATATGTGTTACTTAATTTCTTTTGTTCTTATTGTTGATTTATGTTAGTAATATGTTGTTAATGCACTAATATATCTTTGAATATTTTACATATGTTACATAAGTACAATATATATTTTCTAAGTACAAATAAATATTTGTACATACAGTAACACACATTAGATCTTACAGTAACACACATTTTTTCTATAGTAACACACATTTGTTCCCCAGTTTGTATTACTATGTGGGCAAATGTGTGGTACTGTAAGGACAAAATGTATATTTATGAAAATAAATATGTGTTTCTTAATTTATTCATCATCTCATTAAAATATAGGTATATATCAGTTCATGTAGTGACATATTTTTTTACTATTTTATATGTGTTATTATATAGAAAATAATTATTTCTATAAAAATAAATAAAAATTTATTTTTATAGTAACACATATTTTACTCTTATATTATATCAAAAATTATTTATTCTATAAAAATAAGTGAATATATATATAAAATAATAAATATTTTATAAGATAATAACACATATTTTTTAATAATAACACATATTTACTACCTAAGTCTATATTACTATATTCAATATGGATTTATCCATGAATATTTTAACAAATTTAAAATTACAATATTTTCATTCATAGCGATATTTTCAACGTTGCACCGGAGAAACTTACTCTTGATTGGTGTACATAATACTTTCTTTTTCTTTTTTACAATACCCCCAAAACGTATTTTGATTTGATTTCTGGAAAATATAGTCCTACTGCGTGTTTAACCTAAACAAAAAGTCCTCCGCATCCTCTCGGGCTTGGCTTTCATCAATGAACAGTAGACCTGCACGCCAACTGCGAATCTACGATCATTTTAGAGGTAATGGCCGGTTCCCCTCTTTCGTAGTTTCACTTCGTTCTACTTTTTATTCGTATAAGAAACTTTGAGATGAGATACTCTTCGTTTACTGTAAGTTCCTCTGTTATTGACTTAAAATCTTGAGTTTGGCTTCCTGTTTGCAAGATTGCGTCTGGCAATGTGTGATTTATTGCCATTAAACGGTGATTGTGGGCGGAATCATGATAGCCGTGGAGTATAGCTTTTTTTTTTTTTTTTGCGCGTGGGTGGGCTGTTGTTTTTGTTTCAACTTGTTTAATGTTCTTGATTTTTCAGAAGAAATAAAGCTTGCATTTGGGGTTTTTTTTTTTTTTTTAATAGCAAGACTGTGTTTTGGCTATATTTTGTGCTTTAATTCATCCTAAAACCATGATTTTGCGCAGAATGTTGTTAGCTAGGAAGTGATATGTGCCCTTCGTAGTTAGAGGAAAAGAAAGAACTGAAGAAACCATGAGATTATGGTCATTCGCCATAACTGCATATCGATGCCTCAGCTCTGAAGCTGCAGTTCTTGATAAAAGAAATTGGAGTTCGTCTTACCATCTCAAGAGCAGGAAGAAAGGTGTAAGCGGCTCCAAAGCTGGGATTAAATCTAAAATAAACTGGACAGAGGAACAAAAACAAGTCTTGGATGCAGTTTCCAGTGGAAGGTCAGTTTTCATCACAGGGTCTGCTGGGACAGGAAAGACTTTTCTACTCGAGGAAATTATTAAAAAACTCAAGAGAATCCATGGCCGATCAAGGGTTTATGTGACTGCATCGACTGGAGTTGCTGCCTGTACACTCGAAGGACAAACACTTCATTCCTTTGCTGGGGTTGGTCTTGCTAATGTCGATCGTGATCGTTTGTTAGAAAGGGTTCTTTCAAATTCAAAAGCTTGCTCTAGGTGGAGAAAAGTAAAGGCATTGGTTATTGATGAAATAAGCATGATTGATGCTGAGCTTTTCGAAGGCCTTGCTCATATTGCTCGTAGATTGAGATGCGAAGAAGGAGAAGAAAGTGGGGGCATGTCTTGGGGTGGAATACAGCTGATTGTGAGTGGTGACTTCTTTCAACTACCACCTGTTAGAAAGAATACAAGCATGAACATCTATGCTTTCGAAGCTGATTCTTGGAGTTCAAGTTTTGATTTATTTGTTGAGCTCACCACAGTTTTCAGGCACTCAGATTCTCATCTAGTCCATTTGCTTCAGAATATACGAAAAGGGGGCAACAGTCGTAATGATTTGAAGCTTCTGGAACAATGCTGTTCAAGATCTGAACCAGATCCTTCAGCTGTTAGGCTCTACCCAAGGCTTGAAGATGTTAACAAGGTCAATAAGGAGAAATTAGAGAGCTTGAACAAGGAAATTTACACTTTCAGGGCTCAAGATTCGGGGGAGGATAAATGGAAAAGGCAGCTTTCGTTAGGAATTGCACCTGATGAGCTTGAACTCTGTGTAGGTGCTAGAGTGATGCTGATAAAAAATCTAAGCCCTTCTGATAAGCTGGTGAATGGGGCCACAGGGACGGTTTTGGGATTTCACAGATTGTTGGAGAATGATGACATAGCACGTGATATGTGCAGCCATGGGAGTCTATTGCCATTGGTGAGGTTTGACTCAGGTCTTGTGTTGGTGGTTGAACCAGAGATGTGGTCTGTTGTGGATGGAGAAAAAGTTGTTGCGAAGCGATATCAGCTTCCTCTAAAATTGTCGTGGGCTTTGAGCATTCATAAGTGTCAGGGGATGAGTCTCGATAAGCTTCATACAAATCTTGAGAGAGCTTTCGAGTTTGGGATGGTGTACGTTGCCCTTTCGCGTGTGAGAAGCTTAGATGGGCTCCATTTGTCGGGTCTTCGACCATCTAGCATCAAAGCGCATCCGAAGGTTTTGAAATTCTACAGTGGTTTTACTGATAAGAAACATGAGGGTAACAGGCTTTGAGTTTTGATTGAATAATTATGATCATCTCAGAGAAAAGCATGGTTTTTTTTTCAAATTGGCTTAATTTAGTTCATGTCATGTGTTGAACCTGCCAATTTTAAGGGAACAAGATGTAGATTTTGTTCATTGTTGGGACATTGCAGCAATTTTCAGAAAAATATTGATTAGTCAGAGTTTTTTTTTTTTTTTTCAAAATGTAAATTTGTTTTTCTGCCTCATTGATGCCATTCTAACCTTTTAAAGCTTTATATTATTTGCATTTGGACAAGATTTGAGTTCTTGATGTTAGGTTGGTGCAATAGATTGAGGCATGGAACAGATGTTTGCAATGGGACAACACAATGATGTGTTCGTAATTTCAAAATACAAACATATGAATTGTTGTCATTATCAAATTCTCCAAAACTGAATACACAAAAACTCATGTCCAATCTCTGATCTCTCGCAGTCATTTGAGCTTGCAAACAGGATACCCGTACAAGTTTTACATAATTATACAAAGAGAGAACTCGAACTCACAAAGAATGTTGTATCGTGCTTTAAGACATGTTAAAGAATCATGCACAGAGAAATCAAGCAAAAAGGGGGTTGGGGTTGAATCAAACGAAAAGAATGATGCCCAAAAAATAACCAGTCATCTAACAGTGGAGCGCGATAGAGATGGGCCGTTCCTGGAAGCCGAAAGGTCAAACTTTAAGATTGACTCGAATTTATGCAGGTATCTAAGTGCTTTTATCTGCACAAGATATAGTAAAGTTAGAAATCCAGGCAAATGTCAACGTCAACAAAACTGAGATAAGATATGGGAAGAAACCTCAACACTGACCATAAATTTAGAGGATAATAAATGTAGATGACATAATGTTCAAAGTTTAACTGAACATTAGGCAGCTGGAAGTTTGTAAAATGTTTTAGCTTCATTAGAAACCAGCATAGCTTCTTTTTCACTCTCTTTTTGTGATATAAACAAGTTAAGGGTACTGCAAACAGTAGAAAATTTGGGGAGAATGTTCTTTTTCCCCCCTCATAAGCTTCCATCGCAGCTTTTAAAAGAACATGATTCAGGTGTGTGTTGTGCTAAGAACCTACATATGTAATGTCTGTTCAGCTATTTTATCTATTTAGACTTTTCTTTCTTTTATATTTTATTTAGAAAAAGGAGTATACTTTGTGTCCAGCACATCTTCATGAGTCTGGTAGACTTAATAACCAATTCTAACTGTATGTTTGTTTTGGGATTCACACAGATGGACGTAGGACTTTTCGATCATGCTCCACACGAATTTGAGATTTAACATCCGGTTAATCTCAAACTCAATCCACACCTAAAAATACCTATTATACTTATTATTATTGTTTCCAACATAAAACACATAAAATACCTATTATTATATCTATAATATCAATCATTTTCACACCTTGATTTGACATAAAGTAATATCCTACCCTACCAAAATCCCAAAACAAACACATATTTACACTATTCATGAAGATTTTCACATCCCAAGATTTCAAAATCATGACTTGCTACGCACACCTAAATACCAAAACAAAAGCATTCATGTTAGCCGCTTTAGAGACTGAGAAGCCTAATAGATTATTTATTGTTCTCAAGTGACCCCTGCAGACATTTATCATACAGATCAATTTGACGTAGTTAATGTAGTGTGGTACATGTCTCCATTGGATTCCCCATCTGCTCTCGCTAGTCCACACATTGAATTCAGTTATATAGTGCTTCTATATTCATATATCTAGCATAATTAATATAGTATACTGTATGCATGCATGTAGTTCAACTCAGTCTTGTCATGAATTTCTTTTTCAAGTAACAGTACTTATCACTATCAAAGAGAGAGAAAGATTACCTTCCACCGTCTTTTAGTTTGAAGAACTTTGTTTATTTCATCCAACTTCAGAATTATTTCCCTGAATGTAGGTCTCTTTGATGGCTTCTCATCCCAACAATCTTCTATTAACCTATTATTAAGAAGCCAATGCCGCAGATTAAAAACTTTAAGAGCATAATAGAAGGAAATGACAATTCTAGATGATGAAATTCTCATCAGGTCGCACAATGAAAAAGACTATTGGAATGCGGAAACCAGGCAGGAGTTAGGATTTTTGGTGCATTATGTCATGAGGCAAATAAATTGAAAGCCAACCACATGAATGTTCTAAACCCTCCGGTTCTAACTTTATATCAACAACTATCAGATACATATTGGTTGATACAGCAACTTTAAATGAATCAACCTGCATCTTATCTTCTTTCAAATGTAAAATGCTTGATATACTGTATACTTCAAACATGAATATTTGTTGAAAGTATAAGGGGAAATACCAGCTAAAATTCAAGATCTTTATCCAACCAACTATAAAGTTACATCTCTAAAAGATGGATTTGATTGCCCAATTACACACTCATGTTTAACCATATACTGCATTTTTCTCTGCTCTTGTTTTGCCTAAAAAGTATAAATGTGGATAAAATGGAGGAAAGGGTAATTTTCTAATACTTCTAGCATTGAGGAGAAAATAAAATCTGTACAAGCATAAAGGTGGTGTAGATTAACCCCCTAACTGTATCCATCACGTAACTAGCACAGCACGCTAGATTTAATAAATTATCTTCATATGACATTTTTCTGTAATAGCAAATTAGCTGACAAACTTCAAGAATAAATATGTGTGTGTGTGTATATATATATATATACTTTTCATAATTACTCAGCAAGATAGAAGTCACTTTCAAATAGGAAAATTGAAAAGAAAATGCTAGGCTTACTGTCGCAGTCCATAAGCATACTGCTTGGGCGGAGCTTCAAAAGGAGGACGCTCATTGGCAACATATGCTTTAGCAGCATCAATTTCTTTTTTTTTAGAAAATGGCGGAGAGCCCTCAATCATCTATGAACATAATATAAATCAAAACGAAATCAAACAAATACTGCTCAATTGAATCTCAAGCAAGAAAAGTAAATGCAATCGGGAACATTGCCAAACTGGTAAACAAGGGGAAAGAGGAAATAGGGGAAAGGGAGGAGAAGTTTCAGTTTTACTAGGAGAACTTTAGTTAGAGGAAACTGCATCAACTTTGCTACAAAATAAGAGAAATTATATGATGTTTTTCTACTATTAGCTGCCACAAATCTCTCCTCTTTCATATTTTCTGCCTCCTTCTCCCTCTTCTTGATCTTCTTCTGGTTTCCTTTTTTTTTTTTAATTTTAACAAAGAGTTAGTACAATTGGGACTTGACACTGTCTCACTGAGGTAATTCAAAGATTATGTCGGTTATAAGTTGGCAAAACTTAAGCACCTTGATATACAAGATTTTTAGGTAGATTTTACTCCTAGCTCGGATAGACCACATTGGACCCCATGTGGTTGCTGGAAAGTGGAGTTAAGATTTTCGTTTTTAATTTATTTAGTTTTCTTCCTCTTAGCAATTACATGTGGGATAAATCGAACCGGCGTTTCCTTAAGCAACAAACTGGGAATGGTTATTATCATAATAATCAACTAAACTAATTATTCTTATTTACCACACAAACAGACTAAAAATCTATGCCAGAAATATCTCCTTAAAAAAATGTACTCATTCAATCATAGCAAAAGCCAAGTTTAACATTTAACTAATAGAAAATGTATAGCTAGCGATGCTAGATATATTGAATCTAATTCACTAATTTCTCTATATCTTTCTCTAACTTATTAACCTATCATGAGTAGGAAATTACTTTTAAAAAACAAAAGATAAAACAGAAATTCACTTCTCCTTCACCTTTTTTTTTTAAATCCCATCATTCCCCAGTGATATTTCCACAATCACTACTTTGACAATCATACTAAGCACAGTGGACCATTCAGCAGGTGAAACACATTGGAACTGATTCATAATATGCAAGTCTAAAACTCATTTGTTTACTTCACTCATACATAATATTGTCATTTTAGAGAACATATGACTACATTAAAATATATCAGTATACATATTTCAATATGATCAAGTCAGTATGGTTGCTCATATATATCCATGCCAGGTAGGCATACCAGCAGCATTATTTAAACCATCTAACATATATATGTGGAAAAGAGAAGGAAGAAGGTCATGCAAAAGCATTTACCTCCTGTAATATCAATGCAAATGAAAACACGTCCACCTTCGTATCATACTCCTCATTTTTAAAAACTTCTGGAGCTACGTATCGCCCTGATTAGGATAAGGGGGGTGTCGTTATCATATGCCGAAAAGCTGTACTACTTAATTGTTTTTAAGAGAATAGTCACTCTGCCACACGTACATCTTCAGTATAGCAATTATCATATATTAAGGAAGTCTAAAACTTACCTGGATCAAATAAACATTATCCAGGAATCAACAGCTAGAATATGCCTTTAACATTATTATTTGATTTTCCTTTTTTAGAAATAAAATAAAGTTGTTACTATGTATGAACTAGAGATACTTTCGCCACTGAAATTATTAATATGGTGAACAGTGCAATCAGGCAAAACTGCAGCAAATCCTGATCAACAGGATACTTACAAGAAGTCTGATGGAAACACGTGGGTTTGTCTTCTTTAATTGTTTTGGTAACTTTCATCAGTTTGCTTAGCCCAAAGTCTGCAACCTTGAGATGACCAGAATCATCTCGCAATATATTCCTGTCATCATTCTCAGAATCTCAATCAGAAGAATTTTCATTTATTCCACAGACAATCTCTCATAGCCAAAATTGAAGTTACTTGAATAAGAATCAATCAAATTGATGTGGAAAAATGGAGCAAAAGTGTAGTAGAGTACATACGGAGGTTCAAGATCTCGATGTATTATTGCTTCAGGCTTATGCTCGTGCAAGTAGCTCATTCCTCTGCAGTAAAATAAAATAAAGGTGAAGCTAGATAAAGCAGTAAAAGACTTGCATATTCAACAAAAGGCAAAAAAGTACTGCTGAGTAAAGTGTTCCTCTAAGTGAGACAATATGTGTTTCACTCGTTAACAGTTATAAGCATACTAGTTTTCCTTTATCTAAAAATTCTGATTCTGAAATTAGTGGAAATACCAGATAGAGGAAAAATACTTCCAATATATCCAACAGCAGATGCAAAGAAAACAAATATTGATGCACTAAGATGAACTTTGCTACGTTAAGATAAGATTTAGAACCTATAAGCATGTGCCATAACTTAACCATGCACACTGCTTTTGATGGATGCTGATCTTTCACCTGCTAGTAAAAAGATGCTGCTAAATTAATCAAGCAAGCTTATTACTGCCTAAACTCTAACCTTGCAATATCCAGGGCAAACTTGATTGTTGTTGTCAACTTTAAAGCACCTCTTTTTTTCAAGTATGCACCTAAATCACCCTGCAAAGAACTTGATTCAATTATGACTTTTATAATATGAATTGGTCCTCAAAAGAAACTGAGTGCATTGGCATTCTAAAGTTAAACAAACTTCGAGCAATTCTCCATTGCATTTACCCTGGTCTAAGGAAAAGGTTTTGTTTTAATAAGGAAACACAGATTTTCTGTATTATTTTTCTTAATTCATGCATGCCAGAAAACACGTACGCGTGCAAAGAACTATAGAAAACTCATACTAAGCATATATTGATGTAAAATTCACACCTTTTGAAGATATTCTGTAACAATCATCATTGGCGTACTTTGAGTCACAGCACCAAGAAACTGGACAACATTTGGGTGGCGTAGCTTTTGAAGTAGAGCAAGCTCATCCCTGAACGCCTTTCTGAAAATCAACACCTCACCAGTAAAATAAACAGAATCTATGATCAAGCACAAGAAAAAAGGCATAAAAATTAGAATTAAACAAGAAAATAGTATCTGCCACATAAAATCCAACCCACACTTTCTCTGCGTCGATGAAAAATTCCTCACCAAGTTTCTTAACAGCAACCTGAATCCCACGCCATGAGGCAATGCAAAATGTTCCCTGTAGCATGTTTAATAAATAAATACAGAATTATAAAGAATAAATTAAGTTAGCACCATCATTTACCTACATGTAGTAGCAATTTAGACTTACCAGAGATGTCTTAATACTTATATATACTACCTAATTATTTCATAATGTAATTGTGAGACAAGAATCACATGAGGGTACTAACTAGGATTTTTCAACAGTTTAAAGAGATGTTGAAATATTTATAGGACTCATGTTTTGTCACTGTCAAGAAAATCAAATAGAAGATTTGGTAGAAGGATTGAACATGGGAAATTTTACCTTTGTTATATCAACACTGTTAGTAAAGTCTAGCTCTTTTGGGTCAATTTCATACTCAGGAACTTCACGCGCATTTTGAACGTGCATGGGAGCCAGCTAACACAAAACATCCAACAAGAGTTTATGCTTACAAGATGCAAAAACACTCACATAACTGCATGAGCACAAATATATATATTAAATGGAAAAAGAAAAGGCAGGTGATGAAAATGAAGCAGGAGGATCAGGCAGCAATCCATGCATGACAGGCATGTGGAAACTAAAACTTACTGGTGGTTTTGCGCCATGTGCCTCTAAAAGCTTAATCACATCATTGTTTTGGTAGTATATCGCATCTGCAAGAGGCTATCCAATTAAACTTTGTTACAATATGACTATCATACCATTAATGACTTGTTTAAAAGAGTGATGATAATTCAGAACAACAAAACGACAAGATGCTCATAGGTAGCATCGCATCTCATGATCTAATATAAAACCAGCTATACATTGAACTAACACTTTTCACTGCTTTCTTCGTAAATCTCTCCAAGACGGAGAAAGGGGTCTCATTTTAGCTCCAAATTACTTTTTAGTGAAATTATTGATAATGACCCAAAAATTAGATATAATTATGGGCAAAAGCCGAAGAAAAGCATTGTCAAGATTTTGGAGATGCAACAAGTGATATACCATAGAAACAAGCCTAACTGTGCTTCTTCCCCAATGTTTAGTCAATTATACTGATAAACATAACACTCAAACAGCCACACCATGGTAGTAAAACATTACCAACAAATACACATCGACCGCGTGCATACAGCATACATTCATCAATTACAAGAAAGAGTGTACACATACCGTACTGCCCCATCGGTCCTCCACATCAACTTCAGCGCCGCGGCGGAGGAGCAAGTCAACGACGTCGGTCAGTCCCTGGCACGCCGCCACGTGCAAGGCGCTGCGGCCGTCAATGTCTCTGAAATTAACGGTGGTGCCCGAATCCAGCAGCTCGTGAATCCCCTCCAGATCGCCCTCGTTGGCCAGGTACATTAACCTGACGCCAGAATCCATGGCTTCCTCCAAGCCTCCCGAGGCGTCGGAGGTAAGAGCGACGTCGTTTTCGGGTGCCCTCGAGGACTGCCTGCCCAGTGTGAAACGGCGCTGCAGCTTCGGCTCCATAGAATCTAGAGGAAACGTAAACAGTATGGTTGTTTATTCGAAGAGAGAATCGTGGATGTGCGCTAAGAACTTGTAGGAGAAGCCATGGGATAGTTTGTGGAAGGAATGATGATAGACTAAAGTACTTTTTAAATATATGAAATTAGTTGCATTACCATTCATGCTATTGATGAACTGTCTCTAGGTTTGGACCACTTCTCTTTGTTAAGACGCTCACAGAAGAAAAAAAAAAAAAGTCTTAACAAAAAAAGGGAAAAATATTCGCTTCAACTTTTGATACACCTCATAAATATTTTGATACACTTAACTAAATATTTAATATATTAAGATAATTTTATGATAAATTTATCAAGAATTATTTTCACACAATACCTACTAAAAAAAAATTTGTGAAAATATAATAATTAGTCTTCATTATTTGTATTATTCTTTTAAGGGATAATTCTATATAAATACACTACCTTTTACTCAACTTTTAATTTAATTATGAGCTTCACGATTATTGTAAAAAATCTCAACCTTTTAAAAAATTTCAATTCGATACACTTTTTTTTTCCGGCCAGCAACTGATGACTTGTCTCACCGGAGCGTGTATTATGTTGTCACGCTGGCGTACACTTGTGAAATAATTTTTTGGTTAATTATATATAAATACATCACCTTTTACTCAACTTTCAATTTAATCCACTGTTTTCAGAACCGGATCGAACCGGTCAGTTCAACCGGTTGAACCAGGAACCTGTCACGGAACCGGTCCGGTTACACCCAAAAACTATTTTTACGGTTGAACCGGTCAAACCCGGTCAAAACTGCTCTAAACCGGTCAGAACCGCTAAAAACCGGTCGAACCGGCTATATTTTTAAAAATATATTAATGTTTATATTTTTACTTATTTTTATTTGTCTTCTTAATCCTAATCAAATCAAAAGTCAAAACCTTAATTTCCACACAAAAAAATTATTAACTACTATAGAACTAAAAAGAAATTAAAGAACATCTACTTTGATTGAGTTATTTTGTATCTTTTGTATTTTGTAGTGTTATTTTATAACTCTATTGTAATTGTTTAATTTTATAAGGGAATATTTATTTTATTTAACATAGAAAATATTAAAAAATAAGTATAAATTAGTTTAACGGTTGAACCGTGAACCGGTGTCTTGTCCGGTTTGGTCATTGGTCCGGTTATGAAAACATTGATTTAATCATAAGTTCACAATTATTATAAAATATTCCAACCTTCTAAAGAGTTTCAATTCGATACACATTTTTTTTTCGGCCAGCAACTAATGACGTGTCTCGCCGGAACGCGTGAAATGTTGTCACGCTGGCGTAAACGTGTGAAATTATTATTTTATATTTTATTTTTTCCACATCATATATTATATATATAAAAAATAACAAAATTTTATATTAAAAAATATTTTTGAATGAGAAATACTATAAAAAAAATGTTTTCCACCATGTTTAAGAGAGACTTTAAAAAAACTATGTTAATGAAAAAAAACTAATGTTAAAAAGATATTTTTAAGATGAAAAATAAAAATATTTAGAATTATGGAGTGATGGAATAGATGGAGAAATTTGTGAATTAAAAAGAAGATGGATAAAGAAGTAACCGACAACGGTTATTCATATTTTATTTTTAAAAAAATATAAAATTATGAGAAAATTAAAAAGTTATGTAGGAAGCATTGTATTAAACCACGTAAAATTTTATAGATTCATAAATAGATATGGGAGATTTTAATATTATTTAAATATGAATAATCATATTTAAAATATAAATAAATATTTTTAAATAAAATTATATAATCTTCAATATTTTATAAAAAAATTAATTTAAAATTAATATATAATTTTTTATAACAAAATGACTATAATCGAAAAATTAAAAAGATAAAGAACTAAATCTGAACTCAAACAAAGTTATAGGACCATTTTTTATATTTTCTCGTCCTTTCTCCCGAGTTGCGAACTCGCACCCAACTCAACCCTCTTCTCTTTGTTATCCCCTACCTCAATGAATATATAAGTGTTGGATAGATTAAAAAAAATAGATCGGCGTTTTAATCGGAAGTTTTACCTATTCTAATCGAAATTGGCGGGTCTGGGAATAGCCTTAAATCGAAATTGAAATTGTGTATTACAATGTTTGATTTGAATCATTTCTATTGAATATAAAATTGTGACTATTGGTTCGACATCATCGATTCTAATATATATATATATTTTTAATACCCATAATAATTTTAAAAGATATTTTTTACTCTTTTTATTATTCATAATCAATGTAGGTTCTAAATACTAAGTTGTTTGTACTAATGATCTTTGAAATTTTTTAAGTTGTAATCTGTAAATGTTATAGTTTATATTATAACATTTGTAACCTTATTTTTTTCTTTTTTATATCGTGATTGTATTTATTATGTTAAAATTTGAATATAATATAATTTTATTTTAATTCACTTTGCACTTATTTTTGTACTTGAATTAAAAAAATATTACGTTTTATTTATTCAAGAAAATGGTTTAGAACTGAGAAACGTAACCTGTGAAATTGTCATCAAACTTTTAAGATTTGGTTTTATTGATAGTGATTTTGTCCTGATATTAGGTGTGACTACAACGTAACCAAATCACTAAACATGAGATTCAATATATGTATTAAGCTTTAATTGGACATTGTTTTCCCTTCTTTTATAAAAATTTCAAAACGTTTACATTATGCTCTATTTATAGTGTTGGTTATATAGAGGGCAACCCACCTCTGACCTAGTTTTAGTCTACCAAATTATTGTGTGCCACATGTAATTTAAGTAGGTTTCCCTTAGTTCAGTCATTTCATTTATAATCTGGTCACATCCATGATATTCTGGAGTGGAGATTTTTAACCCCTGACATGATTCAGACTTTTATAAGACATTTTGAGCTGAACATGCAGGCAGACCTCTGGTCGATGGAACTCAATAAGGGCTCTTTGGTCCTGGCTTTGCTCCAAGTCATGTGGTCACGACTCTCTGATCGATGGGCCTTGGTCACTACACTCTGGCTGTCGGACCTTGCCCGCTTTCCTAGCTCGCATATTGTAATTGTTTTGGGTCTTACGCCATTGTGAGTTGGCTCTTGATTGCGGTCACGTAGCAGCTCAAGTGGCAGGTTACTCATCCTGCCTCAATAGGTTTCAAATATAAATAAAATAAAATAAAATTAGGAATCAATAGTATCAAACTGTTAGACAACTCTATTGTTGGAGGTGACCTATTATTCATACAATTCAATTTGTCTCAATCCTAAATAAAATTGTGCTTGGTTTCTAGGATTTGAGCTCATGATTAAATTCTAGCCCGATATTTGAATTCAACTTAATCCTATAAAAAATGATAACATGTTCCCAACTATTACATCGGAATAATGTTAAGAAAACAATCATAAATACTAAACACATACTATTTTAAAATTAGGATTGCAATCAATACAATCCATTGAAATTTTATCATACTCAATCTATCATATCAAGGAAACCAAACACATCCTAAGTAAGTATATAATAATTTATAATATATAAATTAAATCTAAAAATATATTATTTTATTAATTTATTGTAACTCTCATCTAAAATAAATCTAAAAATATATTTGTTGAATATGAATTAATAAATTTGATGCATTATTATTTATTTTAATATAACTTTTCTATTTCTCCAAATTATATACTCCCTCCGTCCACGAAATTTATGCTCACATTTTTGCACGTGGTTTAATGCAATATGTCGGAAGATATTATGGGATATTGTGAGGTCCATTTTGAGTAAAGAAAGTATTTATGGAAAGTACATATGATATACTTTTCATAAATATTCTCTTTATTCAAAACGGACCTCACAATATCCCAGGAATACCCTCCGACATATTGCATTAAATCACGTGCAAAAATGTGAGCATAAATTTCGTGGACGGAGGTAGTATATAATATTATATTTTAATATGTATAACATGGGGCAGAGCGAGACAGACCTGCCTCGCTCAAGACAGACGTGGGACACAACATTATGTTTCATAGTGAAACAGCGAGGCATAGATGCAGGATAAACATGTGTATTTAGATACACGCTTTACTTTGTTCTACTGCATCTCTATGGGTGTGTTTTCAATCAATTAAAAAAGTGTAAAATCACATTTTTTAAGAGTGTAACCTTTAAAATTTTACAAAAATTAATAATTTTTTATTAATATTGCGAAAAAGGAAATTACAAAGAATATTTGTTTGGATTTAAGAAATCAAGCGATTGTATATGTCCAATCTCTATGCATTCCTCTGATTCTTCTCTTCGAGTCTTGACTTGGTCTTGACTTGATTTGCGGATTTCTCGGAGTTGGGTCCGAGGTTGACTTTGGGGTTTGATGTTAATTCGAGGGCGTTGAGCCTTGTTTCGAATTAATGTTGCCTTAAAAAAGACCTTGTTGATATATCGTGCCAAAATTTGTAACCTGTAAATTTTTCACAAAAAATAATAAATCTTTTATTAATAATGCGAAAATTGAAATTACAAAGAATTATATTTGTGAATTTAAAGAAATCAATGCGATTGTTTGGTCCAATCTCTATGAATTCCTCTGATTCTTTTCTTCGAGTCTTGACTTGATTTTGCAGATTTTTCAGAGTTAAGTCCGAGGTTGACTCTGGAGTCGGACGTTAATTCGAGGGTGTTGAGCCTTGTTTCGAATTAACGTTGCCTTATAAAAGGACTTTGTTGATTTGTCGGAACTGGTCTAGAGTTGACTTTGGAGTTGGACGTTAATTCGAGGGCGTTGAGCCTTATTTCGAATTAACGCTGCCTTATGGAAGGACTTTGTTGATTGCCGGAGTTGAGTCCGCTTTGATGTTGAAGTTGATATTAATTTGAGGACGTCAAGCCTTATTTCAAATTAATATTGCCTTATGCAAGGGCTTTGTTGAGTATTCACTTTTGGACTTTCTATGTTGATGTCGCGTAGGTGAGTGATGTTGATTGCCGTTGAGGACTTGTTGTTGAACGTTGATAGGAGGGGCTCCACGCCGTATTTCTCTAATCGAACGCCGATGTTGATGAAGAACGTTGACCGGAGGCTTCGCACCGTGATCCCGGATCAAAACGCCTTATTGATGAAGAACTCGAAGAACGCTCTTGAAGATCGTGAAGAACGTCTTTGAATCTTCAAAGTTGCCCAAAATCTTGGATCTTGATGCTTCTCTATAAACTCTGATCTTCTTGACTTCTTATTGTTGACATTGTGAATTGTTGTTGTGTATCTTCTTCGTCGTTGAGGATTTGTAGTTGAACGTTGACTGGAGGCTTCGCACCGTGATCTCGGATCAAAACGCCTTGTTGATGAAGAACTCGAAGAACGCTCTTGAAGATCGTGAATAACGCCTTTGAATCTTCAAAGTTGCCCAAAGTCTTGGATCTTGATGCTTCTCTCTAAGCTCTGATCTTCTTGATTCATTGGTGTGTGAATGAAAATGACTAGAATGAGACTCTATTTATAGGTGTAGGATTTTAGATTTGCAGGCCAGATTTGATGGGCAGAAGATATGTTTTGGGGATATTCCCAAAATACCTCAAATTTGATAATCTTCAAAGATTTTATGAAGATTTGATTTCTTGAGCTTTTTCAAAGATTGAGCTTGATACCTTGGACTTTAGAGATCCAAAATATTTAATTGGACTTTAGAGGCCCAATTGGATTTATTAGGCTTTAGAGACCCAATTGAATTTAGAGTGTTTCTGTTGTGCACAAGGGTGCATAGTATGCACCCTTTAATTTTGACTATTTCCAGGTAAATTTTCCACCCGCCACAACTTTCGCTCAATCATCCCCTGCCTTCAGTTAACAAAATTTTTTTTCTTTTTGTTAATGACGTCCACCACTGGACAAAGCATCACTTGCAATCATGAATTTTATGGAACTGTTTTTAGTAGTCCAAATCCAAATTGCAAAGTAGGCATGAACTGTTACAAATTGCTACAATATTCAATGCTCTTCCCCCTGCTTCCACATCTTTCATGGCTCCTATTTACCCTCTTTTGTCCCTTTTATTATTATGATACCCAAAGAATAATTTATAATACCTAAAGAATAATTTATAACACCCAATGAATAATTTATAATACTCAATAACAAATTCACAATACCCCAAGAATAAATTCACAATATCCCAAAAACAACTCACAATACCCCAAGAACAATTTATAATAGTAAAAGGATAATTTATAACCAAAGAACAATTTAAAATTGAATAATTAATAAATAAATAATATCAAAATAATAATTTATAATACTCAAATAATAATTTATAATACTCATAATACCAAAATAATAATTTATATTAGTGATTTGTTCTTTAGGTATTATAAATTGTTCTTCAGGTATTATTAATTATTTTTTGGGTATTGATG
This sequence comes from Prunella vulgaris, assembly GCA_026898435.1. Lineage (NCBI taxonomy): Eukaryota > Viridiplantae > Streptophyta > Magnoliopsida > Lamiales > Lamiaceae > Prunella > Prunella vulgaris. Next base: position 1,186,867 of record JAPKLY010000098.1, read on the forward strand.
ACTTGTTTTTAGAATATTTTAATTAGATTTGGTTTTAAAGCTTGATAATTTGCCAAGCATCTAAGTCGTTGTACTGCTGGTCGAGCATCAAATGACATTCACAAAAGGAGAAATCCTTTTATGCATGTAAACAAATGCTTGCAATAATGTATGAGATTTATGATATAATCAAGGGTGCTTTACGTATTGGTTCAAAAAAATCACTATATTTACAAATTGGTTCATAAAAATTTGCACAGAAGTGTTTTTTTTTTTTCACATAAACCATTTTGTAATTTGTGCGAATTTGTTGAACCAATTTGTACTTTTCTCTATAATCAATAATTAACTACCAATAAACGAGTGAATATAGATAAGGAGAAAGGATATTAGAAAAATCATTAGCCTTATAATGCATAATTTAAATTCTAAAACATTATCAGAATTGAGAACATGTCGTAATATGAGCATCTTATTAAAATTTCAAATTCAAGACAGTGATAGATTCAAAATCAAGAAGAGCATAAAGCCTTATCCCTACTATTTCTTATTTCTTATTTATTTATTTATTTATAAATTATTTTTTAGTATTATAAATTATTCTTTATATATAATTAACTTGTTCTTCGAGTATTACAAATTTATTCTTGGGGTATATGGTGAATTGTTTTTGGGTATTGTTGAATATTGAATGGGGTATTGTTCAATTGTTCTTCAGGTATTCCTGAATTGTTCTTCGGGTATTATAACTTGTTATTTGAGTATCACTCATTTACTAATTATTCATTTATAAATTATTGTTTGAATATTATAATTTATTCTTTGGAGATATATAATATATATACACCATCTCTATTGTCAACCTGGATCTTACTAACAACAAGCCAAACTTAATTGTAGAGTACTGCAAGGTGTCCCTTTCCTCAGTCCTCAACAGTCAGCACCAACAATTTTTCGTGAAGAATAATGAGGCTATAAGCTCTATTATATGCAATGCTCAATTTAATTTGATTATACACACCATGGTAAACATTTGAGGGAAGAGAATTGTTGTGGGATTGTTGGGGCCGGCCAGAGGTTCCTTTGGTTGATCGAGGAATGGTAAAAAAAATTGATCTAAGATAGATCGACTTGAAAATTGCATTAGAATTTTAGGGATTGCATTACGCCTAACGTAATTATTGAGAATGGAGCTAATGCAGAGATTGTAGCCATGCTTGAAGAGTAAGGGAGGATACGACACGAAAAAATGCAAGATTGAAGGAAAGTGTAGACTTAGTCAGTCTACTTAAAGAACAAATCTTTGCAATACTCAAATAATAATTTGCTATACCAAAAAACATACAGTGCGGAGTGTAGTGTGTGTTTTTGAAAAAATCAAATTAAATTTTAAATTGAACTAAAAATCAAGGTGCATAGTATGCACTAGGGTGCATGCTAGAATTTGAGTTGAATTTATTAGGCTTTAGAGACCAAATTGAATTTATTATTTAGGAATTAAATTTATCCAAATTTCCAATAATAAATTATTTTAACATGTAATTTCTACATGTTATTTTTTTATTTCGATAATTAATTTTAATTGCTTACAAAGAGAACTTGAGTCTCACCTACTTCTAAAAAAAGTGATTCTATATTTTTTTAATTGATTGAAAACACACCATATATTAGAGATATAGGACTTGTTTGCAAGTTCTAAAAAAAGTGTAGATTTTTTTTTTTTTGAAAATTGATAAGACCCAAGCTTATAAAAAAATAAGAAGTAATTCTACACTCTAAAATTTTAGAGTTTGCAAACACAACCATAATCTCTAATTTAACCAGGCAATCATTTGAGATGATTCTCAGACTGTGAATCTAATTGGTAACATGTTATGCACCAAATATTCAAAAATGAAAGAGGCATTTTTAATTTTAAAAACATTTTAAAATATTAAAGAAATTCTTGGCATATGACTTGACGTGGCATCATTAAAATTTACAATATATACCTAATTACGATGGTAAATTAATTTTATAATATTTAAAATAATATTACAAACTTTAAAATTTCATAATATCATAAATAATAACTATATAATTTGTTGATTTTTTTTCAATTAACCTTAATTTGTTGATTTATTGGTATATAGTTTTTTTAGTATTAAATTAAGATAAAATATTAGGTGAATGATACACACTTTAAATTTTTTTATGAACAATAATTTATTAAAATATTTTGAGATTTGTTTGTCAGAAATAAATAATATAAAATGATATATATGAACTAATATCACACTATATATGAATTAACACCACTTATAATATATCAAAGTATATCCTATTACATAAATTAATATTATATTTTTATATAAACCAACGCCAAAATATATATTATTGTGTTAAATGAAATATTAATACCCATTCTTAAATTAAAGAAGCTAGCCAATCAACCAAAGGTGTACTCCCGGAATCATCTAGGGCAAGACCTTTCTTCCTTCCCCTTCTCCTCATCTGCCATCTTTCTTCCACTCGCGCACACATCCCACTGAAATTTTCGTGCAGAAAAGAGAACTGCAACAATCGAAAACAAGAGAAACAATTGCAACTAACTCCATATATTATGCCCCCTAGCATGTCGACTGAAAATCCCACAAACACTTCCCGGGCTGAAGAACTCAAAGCACTAGCAAATGAAGCCTTCAAAGGTAGTACGTCAATGGCTAAATTTTTTTTTTCTCCTCCTATTTTCCCCCCTTGTTCTCACTGTTTAATGAAGATTGTGTGTGCCTGTGTTGTCAATTTGGTTTTGACTTATTAATTTATTAATTTTGTTGTTGTTTTGCAGCGCACAAATATTCCTTATCAATTGATTTGTATACGCAAGCGATAGAGGTGAACAAGGATAATGCGGTGTATTGGGCTAACCGTGCGCTTGCGCACACTAAATTGGAGGAGTATGGAAGTGCTATACAGGACGCCACAAAAGCCATTGAAATCGATCCAAAGTATTCGAAGGTTAACATTGTTTGCTTTCTTTGTGTCTGGGTTTAAGGAAATAATTAATTTTCCCCTGTTTTGGATTAGGGAAGGAACCAAATAACGTGGGTACTGAAATTGTTATTGTTAATTATTTTCCTTTGTGCAGGGCTATTATAGGCGGGGTGCGGCACATTTGGCAATGGGAAAATTTAAAGAAGCTCTTAAAGATTTTCAACAAGTGGGTTTTCTCTATGCCTATGCTTGTTTCTTTTATAAGTTTGCTGAAGTTGTGGTGATAATTGAATGATTTGTACAGGATTACAAATTCAGTGTGTGTGTTCATGGTCTTAATGTGAATAAAGTAAAACCGAGAGGATTTGGTTTTGGTATGAATGAGGCAATGAGCTAACTATGCAATCAAATATGCGTTGACTTTTAATTTCATATTCGTGAATTTTGCATGTAGCGTGGTTAAATGTTATGTGAAAAAAAAAGAAAGAAGAGTATCTGATGCTTGCACGCATTTTTGTGCCATGTAAATGATCATTTAGTGCATGTTAACTTTTTCGATGTCAAATTTCTAGGATTGATTGTTTGGTGGATTAATTGAAACCCGTCATTGGACAAAAGTCTCTTAGGTTGTCGACAAGACTGAGTTTGAAATATCTACTGCATTGTGTATTTCTTTCTTATTATATAATTTAGATGATGGATCACTATGGTTCTTTTGCTTATGATATGATTAAATCCTGTACTTCATCATTCTTCGATCATTGTATACTTCTTGTGTTCATCACTACAGTGCCATGCATGCTTCTGATATAATATATTGTTGCCTCATTGAAATTCTTAACGCATTTATCTGGATCATTCATTGCCTTATAATTTAAGTGACTTTTTAGGTAAAAAAACTTTGTCCAAATGACCCTGATGCTACGAAGAAGTTGAAGGAGTGTGAGAAAGCGGTGATGAAGCTAAAATTTGAAGAAGCTATTTCAGTACCTGAATCAGAAAAACGTTCGGTAGCTGACACTATTGATTATCACACAATAGGTGAGCCAGTATTCTGGTTGAGAGTAATGTCCAGTATTATTCTATTCATTCATTTGAAGTTATTCTTCCAAAATTTACTTTCTTTAGTCATTTTCTTCATATCAAATATGAAATGTTCTGTCACTGATTCAATTTTGTTTGTGTTCATTACATTCCTGAGCTCTGGTATTTGCTACATATTTAGAAAATTATGTCCATCAAAGTACTTGCTAAAAGAAATGTTTTTCATGTTGTGTATGCAGTTTTACTGTTTATGTATTTTGACCATCTTCTTTTATTGTCTAATAAACGACATAACTGTACATAGAAAACATCACGACACATACTAAATTTTGTCATGCATATTAAAAGCAGTATCTTTGCTTCCTTTGAAGATAGTCCGTCATTTTTCATGCTCTAAAATCATGACTACGCTAGTTATTAGATGACTAATAAGTTCAATTGTATCTTTTAAGTTTAATCAGGTCTGAACTCATTGAGGTAATTATTGGGTTTAAAACCAGGCTATCAAAATTGGTTATAGGTAAGTAAAATATAGTTATACAAAGTGGATGAGTCTTAAGTCTTGGGGTAGTCGATGTGTAATAACCAGAAGAAAGACTCTGAACTTGTTCATTTCATGAATTTGTAAAGGTCTACGTTGGTAACTCTTATACACACTTAATAAAATATTACCTATTTTATCCGTTATAGGGACTAGCCCAGGCTCATCTTATGTTACCCTGAAAGTTACTGCTGTAGCAGCGGCAGTAGCACTACTGGCAGTATATGTGGGGACTAAAGGAGCCATAGCAATGGCAACAACAGCTATGGCGATTGTATTGGTGGTGTGGGGAACATATTGGCAAGGTCGCAACAAAGACAATGTCTTAACCAGTCGAACACTTGACTTAGGTTAGATCTTTTGAGATCAAATTAAACATTAAGGATAAATAACAAAGCTTACAATCTGTTACAAAAAAATGATAGCATAATTTTGAGAAAATACACGACGTCTATGCACAACTAGATTTTTGACAAGAATTTATCTCATAGTTATAATGATTATGCATTTTAGCATAACTCTTGGAAGCTTCATTCTGCAGTGTGTTCACTTACTGTTACTGTAGATACACTCTGTTAATGTGTATGTCATATTTTTCTTTTTTGAGTATTTCTTGAAGACTTCTGAAACATATATAGTTACGTCCGTCTCTGTTTTGGGTATTATCATTAGTTTGGGTCATTTTTATGAACTATTTCATCATTTTCATGTTACCACTTAACGCTTAAGTACTTGAGGGACAATATCACGTGACGCTGATAATTAGATTTGTTCGCATACTCCCTTGTGAGTTATTGATGTGAGTAGGTGTTTTTATTTTGTTCACCTTTTGTTAACTTAGTTTTTTTGTGTCACCAGCCATCAATATGTAGTAATACGGACAAGAATATAGTGAAGGAGAAGTGGAAAAGAATGTCCATCTGAAATGGTCATAAATTGCTAGAACCTGTTGGTTTAGGAGTGTAATTGTTTCTGATTGAGTTTTACTTTGATTTACTTCTATCTATTCCAAGTTAGAGTTGATAATTGTTAGACACCTGTGGCAGTTATACTTAGTCAGGTTTTTATTGTAAATTTCAGCAGTTTACTAGTATGATATTTGATGGTTTATTGTTTAATCACCTTCTCGGTAAGTGAGATTCTACAAATATATCCAAACAGATCATGCAGTTTTGTGTCAGGTTCTTTTTACTTAAAAATAAAGATGCCAGCCAAATAACAATGATTTTATTTCCTATTTTAACTCTAGAGGTGGAACCACAATATCTGGGGGCAAGAATAGAAGGAGATGTTGTCACGTTAGATTTTGTGAAGAAAATGATGGATGACTTCAAGAAGCAGAAGTGCCTTCACAAAAGGTATATCATACTAGCACAGTATAGTATGACTTTTGTCTTGCTACTCACTTTTTACTTGTGCACCTTACTACCTCACTGAGTCCTCACATGTATACTTTTATCTATGTTGGCATTGTTGCATTAATAAATCGAGTTTTCACAAGGATTTATTTTAATCTGATAGAGCTTTTCTGGTTACAGGTACGCCTACCAAATTGTTCTGCAATTAAGAGATTTGTTGAAGAAAATGCCATCTCTTGTTGATATTCATGTTCCTGATGGAAAACATTTCACTGTATGCGGTGATGTGCATGGCCAGGTATACAACATTCCTTTACTGCATTAGCCACACCTCTTTAGTTTTTTCGGTAAGGGCTTACATCAATTTTGTTTTTATAAAAATGTTAGTGTTCGTTGTAATCTGATGTTGAATACTCGTTTGAATAACCTTTGGTCAAGTAAATTGACAATTTGGTTGTTAAATGCTACATGTACAATAATATACTACCTGTATCGATCTTCATTGATTTCTCCAGTTCCTTTCATATAGTCATAGTTGTTAAGAGTGCGAAGCGCACTAAGGCACCTTTTGCAAATGGAAATATATACAACTTGAAAATAAAATAATATTCGAGTCCTATTATTCAAGGAATAGTCCGATGGGCTAATCCCATCTAAATAAAGGTTTAAATATCTTGCTATATGGAGATATAATGTTAACTAATAAAACTTTTGTCAAATCGCTTCCTATGCCAAGGAGAGAGAAAAAGATCGCATAAGTAAAAAACAGCAACAAAGATAAGGTTCATAAAGAAAAATAAGGGGGTGGGGGTGGTAAAAGAACCTAGCGTACAAGGGCAGTGATGTTACTTCTTTCTTTACCAATTATCCCTTGAACCCCTAGGCCTAAATTAAACGATGTTTTCTTATTTATTATTCATCTCTGTTTTCTTTTGAGTTATTTTTGTCAATTATGGTTTTTATTTTAATATTATTTAAACAACCCACCTTTAATGTCTACTCATGTAGTTCAATCAATATTAGGGTTTTGTGCAATTTGTGTCTCATCCTGTATTAAATCCACCATAAACTTAAGTTTTATAAATCTAAATTGCTGCTTTGATTTTCTCTCCAGTTATTTTGACAATTAATATCTGAGGTTTATTGGTGGCTTAGGTTAAGGAGGTTGACATTTCAATTTTTCGCATTTATGATGGATCTTTTTGCTGCAGTTTTATGATTTGATGAATATATTTGAGCTCAATGGACTTCCATCGGAGGACAATCCATACCTGTTCAATGGAGATTTTGTGGACAGGGGTTCTTTCTCTGTAGAGATAATACTCACACTGTTTGCCTTTAAGTGCATGTCTCCATCAGGTGATCTGTGCAGCTTTACTGTAGATGCAGTTTTATTTCTCTGGCATCCCCTTTTGAACTATTCTATCATGATATATATACAGGAGCGAGCCCTTTACTAGAATTTATTTTTCCTCTGTTTATGAATTATGCCGATTACTTACATTAACACTGTAAATGATCCGATTGATTGAAAAAGTGATTTATAGTTCTGAATGTAGAGGCAGCATGATTGGTCAAAAATATAACCAGCCAAAATGTACGAGATATCAGCATGTTTCAGTAGTTATCACTGAACTCTGGAATTTGTATTTCATTCTTCTCATTTTTTTCCAAGTTTTTATAACATTTGGTATTGATTCATCACATGTATTCTAATTTTCAGCTATATACCTTGCTCGAGGAAACCATGAGAGCAAGAGCATGAACAAAATATATGGTTTTGAGGGGGAAGTTAGATCCAAATTGAGTGATTCATTTGTGGAACTATTTGCGGAAGTGTTCTGTTGTTTACCATTGGCTCATGTCATCAATGGGAAAGTTTTTGTGGTCCATGGAGGCCTTTTCAGTGTTGATGGAGTGAAGCTCTCTGACATCAGAGCAATTGATCGCTTTTGTGAACCTCCTGAGGAGGGTAAGCCAGATGCACATTATAATTCCTTGTTTTATGTCCCATCTGGTTTTTCTTCTTGTTGTATCCTCTGTTGCTGTATAAATTTTGAATAGTTTAAGAAATTCTATCTTCTCCTGCAGTCCAGTGATATATATGTTTCTTCAGTTTGATGATACTCTTGAAAAACAACTGCTTTATAATTAGCCTTATCAAATATCTACTGACTGAAACAAATCTAATTGGTAATAGAAATTCTGACCAACATAATAATCCTTCTGCAAGATGAATCAATTGCCAAATTTCCAAAATATATATTACTTAGCATGAGTATATCTTGTTGAATTAGAGTGACTTATATAGGTGGTATTCATGCATGATTTTTTGGTTTAATTCTAGGTCTGATGTGTGAATTGCTGTGGAGTGATCCACAACCTCAGCTTGGGAGGGGACCAAGCAAGCGTGGTGTTGGTCTTTCTTTTGGTGCAGATGTAACAAAAAGATTTTTGCAGGACAACAACTTAGGTTATTCTTTCTTTCTTTCACATATATATATATATATATATATATATATATATATATATATATGTATATATATAGGGCATATATATATATCTCTAATATTCTATTCCACAACAAAGAATCAGAATCATTTGTTCAACATATTCCTCTACAGATTTAGTAGTGAGGTCTCATGAAGTTAAGGATGAAGGTTACGAGATTGAGCATGATGGTAAACTTATCACTGTTTTTTCTGCCCCAAATTACTGCGATCAGGTAATGTGGTTTTATTGATCCAACGTATTTCCCAACACATGTTTTGAGGTTTCTATTTGTTATATTCATCTGATGCTATTACTGTACTGGAGTTGGAAGAGTGGAACCATATATGTGTGTACTTATCTGTTATTCTTAGGATTATGCTAAATTGTTGTGTTTATTAAGTAGTAAAGCTCTATTACTTCTTCCTTGTCAAAGTTTTAAAGCCTTATTTCATGAATATCTTAAGATAGATACGAGTTTGTATCAAATCAAGTCTCCAGATTAGCTATTTTCACTCCATTCTCCGAATTTTCTTGCTTCAATATGTGTGTTTTTTAAAACTTAAAAGCTTGTCCTTACATTTAAATATGTTTTGCACAACACAGATGGGAAACAAAGGTGCATTTATTCGATTTGAAGCCCCGGATCTGAAACCTAATATTGCCACATTTACAGCAGTGGTTAGTAGCTCCTCTCCTTCATGATTCTTCACCCCAAAATTAGGAAACTGGAAGAAAATCACAAACTTTGATTCTTTTTTCTTCAGATTCTTTTCTTATCATAAATATTTTACGTATTAGTTGATAGTCATCCTTTTTTACATTTTCGATATAATTGCAGCCACATCCGGATGTCAAACCAATGGCATACGCGAACAACTTCCTACGGATGTTCTCGTGATCCATTATGCGCTACTCATTACTTTATTACCGCAAGATGCTCTTCCCACTTTCAATGTCCGAAATTGTGGTAAAAAGCTGGAGACTTTATTTATATTGTTCAAAGGAGAACATGTGTACATTTGACTCTTTCATGAATGGCTGTATTTGGCCTGGAAAATTTAGGCTCAGCAGTGGAAAGTGGCTAAGTAGTTCAACATCTTGCTGCTTTATTTGTATTTATATTAATTAAATTATGTGTATGATTAATTTGATTTTGTGTTGATTCAATTTACCTCTCTGAAATTACTCTTTCTGAAGTCTCTTCTCAGTTTTTCCCAGCTAAAAGTTGATCACATTTTGTCTCTATGCCTGAATAAAAATGGATGTTTTTCTCCAGTGAACAATTTCTTTTCTTGAATTTTGTCCCTTCAAAGTCTAGTCAAGAATAGTGAAAGTGGAAGGGCGAAAATGATATGTGGCATGCTTGCAATGTTCATATTTTTTCATCTCCATCTTTTAAACATATATGGTCAATTTAGCAGAAATGAAAAATTCATCATTTCTCACAACATAATGACTAGTATATTATAACACATACTTTAATACTTTAGCATGCATACAGCAAATTATGCCACAATGGAGGTAAACCCATAAAAGAATTCAATGAAATAAGGACAGAACAAACCATTGTGTTTTCCTGCAAGTCAGGTCCCAACTTACTTACCATTAATTAATTTCTTAATAAAGTTTGTTAATTTGGACCAGTTTGTAAACCTAATTATTTTTTACATTATTATGTATTAGTTTTTTGTAGTTAAGACTAGATTATGTTTTGCCTTAATAATTTTTGAATTGCTTATTCAGTTCAAGATAATTAGAATTTTACAAAAATACAATTAATTTATTCATTTCCAAAGTAGCTTTTTCTCTATTCACCTATGTAGTCATTTCATTTCCTCTTTTTATTTGATGTTACCACTGCATCATCAAAGCCTGATAAAATGAAACATGTCCTATTTTCTCCAACCTCCCTCGATAATAATTTTCAAGAAAACATTTCCTGGCCCTACCTTCCCTTCAATTTTTCTCACTCAAAATCATGCCCCACCCATCATATCAATCAAATCTTGGCTCTCAACTCATTTAATATGCCCTCCCTCTCATGTTTGAATAAAATATGCCCAAATTCTTTTCACTCTCATTTTTAGAGCAATCTCATCAGCAGAAAAAGAAAAAAAGATGTTTTCTGCACTCCCATTTTCCCTTCAACTTCTGCTAATACTAATTTCTTTCCCAAGAATTCTTTCAATCAGCAACCCCCCTTCTTCAGACATATATCAAATCGAACTTGAGACCTTGTTCAAGGTTATGGAAGCCTTGACTTCTGATCAAGACTGGAGAGTTTCACATCCCAACCCCTGTCAATCTGGTTCAGCATGGCCTGGAATTGAGTGCAAATTCTCAGGAATTGATAATCATTTCCATGTAACAAGACTTGATTTTGGAACCCCACCAAATCCTACTTGCAAGAATTCAGCCACATTCCCTCAAGAAATCTTTCAACTCCCACATCTTGAATCCATTTTCATTTTCCAGTGTTTCACGCAAGCCCCAACAAGAATTTTATTCCCTCCAAACAAGCCCTTAACCTCTCCTCTCCAACAGCTTAGTTTGAGATCAAATCCTGTGCTCATTGGCACAATCCACCCCCAGATTTCCTCTCTGAAGTCCCTTCAAATCCTCACATTGTCACAAAACAGGCTAACAGGGGAAATCCCAGTTGAGATTTTCAGCTTGAGCTCTCTTGTTCATCTTGATTTGAGCTATAACATGCTCACCGGTACAATCCCAATGGAAATTGGCAATCTTGGAAACCTTGTTGGCCTGGATTTAAGCTACAACAAGCTCATGGGGCCAATTCCTTCTGCAATTGGCGAGCTTCGAATTCTTCAAAAGCTCGACTTGAGTTCCAATTCACTCTCCAGAACCATTCCAGATTCCATTCAGGAGCTCCAGTCTCTGGTTTTCTTGGCCTTGAGCAACAACAGATTGCATGGTGATTTTCCAAAAGGATTGATCAGGTTGCAAAATTTGCAGTATTTCTTGATGGATGATAATCCAATGTTTGTACCTCTGCCTGTGGAATTTGGACAGCTGAAGAAACTGCAAGAACTCAGGCTCTCAAATTCTGGATACTCTGGCACAATCCCATCTACTTATTCTCAGTTGATGAATCTAAGCTCTCTTTCACTGCAAAACAACCGATTATCGGGCAAAATCCCTGTGGGGTTCATCAACTTATCATACATTTATCACCTGAATTTGAGCAGAAATCTTCTTGAAGGAGTTGTACCATTCAACTCAAGTTTCTTGAAAAGGCTTGGGAGAAACTTGGACCTGAGTGGGAACCCAGAGCTATGTTTGAGCCAATCAGAAGCTGATGGCGTTAACGTTGGTGTTGGTGTCTGTGGGAACAGCAAAACAAGCTCATTGGTCGAACCTCTGCGGAAATCTGGAGCTCCTCCATTGCACTGCTCCAATCTGTGCACTATTAATGCGGGCTTCCTCTTTCTGACATTTCATCGAACACTTTGTCGTCGTGGTTAATGATCTTGAAGATAGCCTACACATATTAATTTTTAGTTCCACTAATTATGCAGTGATTTGGGTCATTAATTATAGTTTAAATAAATTTGGTCTTTCACTGCAAACCCCCATATTAGCTTTCTCTAGAGAATGTCTGACATCCACCATTGTTGCTTTAACAGTTAAAATTTTCAGATTCAGATTTACCTTTTTGTTTTCAGATTACTATCTGTTGAGCACCTACTTTTCAGTTAGCAAACAGAAATCAATATTCTTGATCACAATAAAGAATAGTTACAAGCAAGAAAGATAATGTGTTTGGGATGGGAATTCGAATCATTCTCCACCCCTACTTTCTATCAAAATGAAACGTCTCATTTCATATAAATTATGATAAATTTTCGTATTAGTAAGTGTAGTGCAAGATTGTTTCATGATATAATATATTAATATAAAATATTATTTATTAATGAAAAAAGTTTCTATTGATAAAATTTTAATAAAAAATAATAATATTTATGTTAAAAGTAATTATAACATTTTATAATAAATCTATTATTAATTTTTTGAAAAAGTAATAATATTTTTATTGAGAGTAACTATATATTTTTTTTAAAAATTATCATATTTTATTATAATTCTATTACCATATTATTAATAATCTTATACAATTTATTTTTCTTCTCGCATATATCTACAGTTAAAAGAACTTTCTCGTATGAGTATTTATTACTTTTGTATATATTTTAAATAGTATTAATTGTTTTCATGTTGTTTTTATTATATAAGTTTTTGATCGAACAATATTAATTATTTTCACTAAGCACAATTAATTATTTTTATTGAACAATAGTAATTGATTATTATTCTGTAATGACTCACAATACCAACTTTATTCTAAAAATATTTTTAATTCATTAGTTCAAAAAAAAAAAAAAAATATTTCTTCTTAAATATGTGCTCCACAAAATGTGAAATTTAAGTTGAGGTGGAGGAAGTATTAAATATATATATATATGTGACAATATTTGTAGTGCATCCCCATTCTCTCTCTATATATATGTATGTTGTACTCCTTCAATCCACAAAAATCATGTTCAATGGCTTTCGACATATTTTAATAAAGAGCAGGTGTTGTGTGAAAGTGGTTCATATCATGAATTACTTTTTAATAAGGTAAAAATAAATAAATTCATAAATATAAATCTTGTATCACAAAATGATTTATATCATGAAATTGATTTATATAATACTTTGCCTTTAATAAAACATAGAAAAAGTAGATATAATAAGAGTACATTGGGTATTGTTTAGTCAATTTAAGTTTTAGTAAGTGATTATTTATTGTGTAAAATCGATGATATTTGAAACGATTAAGTAATATCGAATGATGCAGAAAAAAAAAGTTATTATAAAAAATACAAAGAACATAGTTTTGATGGATAGATAAATTTTATTTATTTTTATTGATAAATGTTAGGGGACGCTTGGTATGGAAATTCTTCAATGGTAATGAGAATTGAGATATAATTGTAGTAATTATAGTAGCAAATTAGAACAAATGAGATACATAACATTGTTTTTCCTCCTAAATAAGGTAATCAACACCCCCATTTGATTACCCCCTCTTCACCTTGTAATCATCATCCTCAATCAATCCCCAATATCACAACCAACATTTTTATTTTTTGTCCACTTTTTCCAAAATTGGAGCACAACACTATTGATATAACCACCATAAATACAAACACACATTCAACATATGTAGGACAAAAAAGAAAAATGAAATTTAATTCGCATTACCATTGAAAAATTTGAAACAAGCGCTCCCTTAGTTGTTACTACACCTAGTTTAATAGTAATAATATATAATAAAAATAATTAATACTGATTTGAATTGCACGGTAAAACCGATGTATGCTTGTACTGAGTATGTGAATGAATTTGTTAGAATTAAAAGAGGGATGGTGGGTGATTAAACAAGACCACTGAACATAAGGACACTTGATGGATCCCACTTGTCAATTGTTCAAATTACTCTCCAACTTTATCAATGTTTTCCCCCCTATTCTATGGTACAAAAGTAGCACCTACTTGCCCCCCAAATTGCCCTGTCATTTCACCAATTCAAACATATGGTATTATACTCGCATGAGTGAATGAGTTTTTTTTTTTTTTTTTGAGCAGCATGAGTGAATGAGTTGATCAGTCATTTTCTTACATACCTAAGATGGATTTCTGTACAAATCTTGGCCTTTACTTATAAAAAAAAAAACAACCATTATTAAATGGGAGGGTAAAAATCAATGCTGAAAATTGGTATTTTAAGAGATGGATTCGATTATCGTTTGACTGATTTTAATTTGTACAAGATTTTGAATTGATCAAAATTGATTTTAAAATTGAGGTTCAATTTAAAGGTGAATGAAATGCACCCAAGTGCACCAAGACACACTCTTTAATTTGACGTTCCGTTATTTAGGAATGAAAACATGCTATAAATATAAAAGGTATGTTTCTAGTAGATGGGTTTAGATTGTTTATGTTCTCAATATCAATTTCGAATTAAAAACAAATTAATATGTAATTGAACAACTTAGAACATGGAGAAAAGGAAAATTTAATAGGATATGACAAAATGTTCTATACCATAAATATATGGTAGTACCTTTATCCCATAAAAATTTACAGTGTATGGAATGATATATATTTATTTTAAAAAATATTTTTCGAATGAAGTAGTAATACATGATTAAATATGTATTCCCTACCTTTATAAGTTGTTCATTATTTTTTGGCTCTAATATTAAAAAAGTATAAAAATATTGATATAATACATGTGATGTGATGGAGAGAGAAGAGTAATATGTTTAAAGGAGTGGTAAATAAATATATATAAATAAAATGTATGAATATAATATTATTATTTTGTTTCCAAAAATGATATGAGCAACATAAAGTGAGATGGACGAAAATGACAAAATAAGTAACTTATAATGACGGAGGGAGTATATAGTTTTGTGAGTGTGCATGCAAATCAATGTTTTTTTTAAGTAGTGTACAAATTTGTGTAACACGTTCAATTAAGAAATATGTGTAGTTTCCTATGAGACAAAAATAGTAACATATTGAGAATTTTTTATTAATTATTTCATTCGTGTACAAATAATTTGATATGCTTTGCTGGGTGTACCTTTGTGTTCATGATGTTGGTGCTTATCAGTAGTGAATCGTTGTGCGGTGTGAGGATTCCTTCCAAATCTGCCTGTGAGAATGTCCGCTCTGCTGTGGGTTTGGAGTTGACTTTCGACCCATATCCCAACTTTGCACCTGGTGCATTGCCCGCAGCTCCGTCTTTTTTATCGCTTTGATGGCAGAGGTCTACGATCAGCAACACCTCCAGCTAGCCCCACTTGTTCCTCTAGCAGTAGGATTTTCCCGTTGGGCTCTTGTGGTGCAGATGGGGCGGGTGGTTCCCTTCTTATTTATCGGTTGGTCTATGGCCTTCATCATCTTCGTCATCCTCATCCTCAGATTCTTCCCGCCTTACCGGCCTTTATCTTTTCCTCGGGGCTTTCTTGACGAACTCGGACAACTTCTCATCTTCATAGATTTTCAGAGCTGTTTCAGCAAGTCCCGACACTCACTTGTGAAATTATCGATACTTTGATGGCATGCACAATATTTGTTCGGATTTAGCTTACTCTGATCTTGCCTGATCCTCCGGGGCTCGTTCAAGATTGCTCTGTCCTTTACTGTAGTGAAGACTTGGTCTACTGATACAGTCAACACTTGGTCCAACTTTTCTTTGTACTCTGTACTATCTGCAAACGACTTTAGATTTTGGAGTTTTGCAGGTGCCCCCAGACTTTTTGCCCCCTTTCTTGTCCTCGGCCTCTCCACCTATCTCTTTTTGCACGGCCTCCTGCATGGCCACATACACACTAGCTTTGTGCCTAAACTACGCATAGGTCTTTAGGCATGAGAGGTGCATTTCTTTCCACAGTCGAAACTAAAACTAGTGTCATATTTCAGTAAGAATTGATGTCACGTTTTATCCTATATCTAATTCCATGTTACAATTGATACACAAGATTAAAAATTACAAAATACAACGTATCTGACGACCTATGTTTTAAAAGTGGAAACGAAAGTTGAACCGAACATTCTTAACATTTGCGGTCGGATCGGGTCTAACAATTAGTAAAACGATTGAACCGGTATGACATCATAATTAAATAATATATAATTATATACAAAATTTAAAGACATCATAAATAGTTTTTCTCTAAAAATAATAAATTTTATGTACAAATTACGATAAAAATTAAATAAATATACATCTAATATTGTTATTTAAATTTTAATTTTAACTATCTAAATTAAATGCCAACATTTTAATAAAATAAGACCATATATCATAAAAATGTCAAATGTAAAATTAAGTTCACCAAATGTCTTAAAAATATCAAATATATAGGAAGCTCATCAAATGTCTATGATTAACAATATAAAAATATTTAATTTGAAGAATATCAAAATTAACACCACAATTTTTTTTTTTTGAACGGTAAATGTTAGTTGTTAGTAGTTAGTTACACCAAGTCCCCAAACACTCAATAAACTCCTAGTCAACCTTATATCTCCCATCTCCAATTCGTTCCCAGAGGGAATCGAACCCGGGTCACTCACTCAAGTGAAGAGTCTGGTGGCCAGGTGAGCTAGCTCACCACTAAACGTTGATATCATAATTTCAAGTTCAAACTTCGTAGATGACTTAGTAGAAAAATGTGAAAATAATATTTTACGAATTTGGGGAGAATAAGGATAAAAAAAATGTAATTGAGATAATATAGAATAAAAAATCCGATAAATTGTGTTTCTGTGAAAGTTATAAATTACAAAAAAAAAAAAAATTATTTTTTAAAATAAAACAAAAGCGCCGAGTTGACCAGTCCAACCAGTAACCAATCCGACCCGTTTTTACCGCTTTTTGGGCGTTTTAGTAAAAAGAGCGGTCCAACGCTTTTAAGTCGTTCGGCATGTAATTTGAATAGCGGTCGGACCGGTCCAACCGGCTGGTCGACCAATCTTCTTTTTAAAACATAGCTGACGACTTGCCACATTTAACTATTTTACAATGTAAACAAAATTTAAAAACCAACGTGAGATTAACAAAGAAAACAATGTTGTAACATAACAAATCCCATTTTCCTTTTATTGCTGATCGAACACTTAAACGAGGATTAGCATGAAAAAGGCCTATATATGTACATGGTTTGGGGTGGGCCTTAGCCCCTGTCCATTTCTTTTACCACTTATATATATTTGAGTTTTTATTTATTTATTTCAAGATATTGAATTAAATTAGTGGTGAATTCAGTGAATTAAATGACTAATATTTACTCTCTCTGTCAAACTATACTAAGACTATTTTTTTGGTCAGTTATGTTTTTTTTTTAATTTATATTTTAAGAGTATTATTAGGTATTATGAGAAGTAAAGTGATTGTTTATAATATTTATAAGGGAATAATTATTTAAATAATATAATTAATATTTTCGAATATTTTTTTCTTCAATTATGTAAACTCTAAGGTTTTAACAGCAGAGCAAAATGAACAAACTATTTGAGTAGGCAAGCAAAGACAATAACATCATCCAATCTTCACATAAACACAGATTTATATGCAATATATTCGAAATTGAATTATTGTTTAAAACTCAATGTTACAATAACATCATCCAATCTTCACATAAATGAATATTTTCTCGTGAGTTTTCCTTTATTTGATATCGTAAAAATTTAATTTATATGTGACTAATCTCCTAAAATTGTAAAAATTGTAGGATAATTTAGTATAATATGAATTTATTGTTGTTTGATTTTTATTTAAATTCAAATCAAAACTAATTTTATCTCGAAATTTAAATCAAAAGTAATATGAAGGGCATTTTTTTTAAAAAAAAAAATAGTTTATGGTCCAATTTGTATATGAGACAAAAATCCAGAGTCCAATTTGTACTTTTTCTAAAAGTTGAAGGACATATTTATTTCAATAAATAGTTTAAGGTCCAATTTGTACCCGAGACAAAAGTCCAGAGTCTAATTTGTACATTTTCTTAGAATTAAAGGGCATATTTATTTCAAAAAATAATTTAGAGTACAATTTATACATGAAACGAAAGTTCAGAATCTAATTTGTACATTTTCCCTTCAAAAACACTTATGAGTCAAAAGCGCAACATGTAACTATATTACTTATTGCATAAAAGTGCAACTTAAATCGATTATATAAATGGATAATACACGATTAATGTGGATAGTCTCACAATTCATGTCCCAAAGGTAAAAAAAAAAAAAAACATTGCTTAAACTCAATGTAGGAGTGACAGAAATGACAGTGATGAGCATCATAAAGAGAGATGCTGAAAAGAGTAATATTCTTCTATCTTCCCAATTGGTAAAAAGATTACAGCAACTAGAAAACAAAGTAGGCCACTTTCCTTTTATTTCAATCAGAGTGAGAGAGCATTGTAATAAATTTTTACTACACAAAATACTATTCTCATGTAGCAAAATTAATGAGATGTCCACTCTACTTCTTAGACTCATCACTTTCCACCTATGCTCATACACAAACTTTTATTATGGCCAATACAATACAAAAATATATACTAGCTTATTTTTACAATTATTTTATTCATCAGTCTCGAAATTATTTGCAAATTTACAAAAAAATCATTGACTTTTGTGTACACTCACAAAAAAATATGCATATTTATCTATATGTCACTATTTTATTTAGAAAATACTCCCTTCGTCAGTAGGAATTTGCACCCTGTTTTATATATAAAATAGTGTTGTTGATATGGCGAACTAACACTATCGACATGCGAGCAATTGCTCGCTTGCGAAGAGACTATTTAGCTACGCAACTCGCCTAAGAGAGCTAACCCCTGTCATTACCCGAGCTCGCCCCGAGCTCGCCCCATGCACCATGCATGCCTCGCCGAGCCCCATCACCATACAACATCCGTAGGCCATGCAAGGCATTGGAGCTCGCCCCTTATCTCGCCCGAGCCACTGAAGTTCATCTCTGAGCTCGCCCATGAGCTCATCTGTTAGCCATTAGGACCCCGATGGCGCGCTCTTTTTCCCTCCGTCCGGTTTGTCCACAAGGGTGGTTTACGGCGAGGTTTTTAATGAGGCCCATCTAGTCTAAGGCATAGTAGTAGGACGAGGCACAACATAGGTAGCAGTGTAAGGGACCAGGACGAGGGTTATGGACCCTCGTCAACACCGGAAGCCACATAGGCTCGTAAGGTGCCGTCTCACACTCACACACCTATAAATAAGACCTCTCTTGTACTATTCACACAATTCTTACAATTCTGAAAATAAATACAACCCCCATTACAATATTTCTCTCTCTACTTTCCCTCCTCATATTACATCCCTCCTCATATTACATCCAAGAACATAAAATCTTGGATTATTGTTTGATAGAATTAATATGTTGAAAGGCCACATAAACCAACACCGTTAACAAATTCTGTCAACAAGTGTCATATGGGTAAATATGTGTATATATTTGTGAGTGTGCACGTAAATCAATGCTTCCCCTTTTAGTAGTGTGCAAATTTGTGTGAGACGTTCAAATAAGAAAAGTTAGGAAATTTCTGAGGAATAGAGGGAATATATATTTTTGTAAAAACATGTGCACATTTAGCAAGTAAAAATTCTAGAATGGAGGGAGTACTTCCTAGCTCCTCATCCGTTCCATGATATTTTTTTTTCATATTTGTAACAATACACAAAATAAGACCGGATTTAGAGGTAATAATAAGACCGGAATAAGACCGGATTTAGAGGTAATTAATTTTGAGAACCTTTATGTATAAATTAAAGAAATGAATTGGATTGTGTTATGGGTGAGCCAAGAAGTGACAGTATTTATAGTAAATTTGTGGGTATAATAAGAGTGTCATTTATGAAAGGTGTTCTATTTTAACTTTTTAAATAAAAAACAAAATGTGGGCAATTGAAATGGAGGGAGTAATAAGTATGTTTTGTGATTTGGTCCTATCAAACACGTTTTTTCTTGCAAATACTAACTAGTCCTAACACTATCACTTTTAGTTCCAAAACAAATTTTTGCATGCACGATATCGGTCTCACCATTACGTCTGCTATTAATTCTGTTGACAGTTCTGATACCTTCAAAAATGCTTTGAAACTCCATTGGACGTAGCAATTCCATCATTTTAATATATAATTAAATTGAAAATACTTGTATCATGAACAAATGTTAACTCATTTGATTATATAAAAATCAAAAAGATTACAACCATTTTTTTATATTTAGATAAAAAATTATGTTAAAAGTCATCACATTTGGGACCAAATTAACTATCAACATTATTTGATATTGATATTAATTCGAATTTATTTTGATTGTTATTATATTTATGATTTATATATTCTTTATTCCCTAAGTTTAGTTTATTATAAATAGGAGTATTAAGCTCATTATAAAGGAGTTGAATTTTGATATTGAAATATTATTGTGATACCGAGTATACGGTTATTATATTTCGTGTTCTATGCTTCGTGTTCTATGCTTCCGCTACATCAGTTGGTAATTTGAGTCATACAATTCTTTGGATTTATCACTGATCTCACGAAATTACGACACAATAGAAATTTGATTCTCTTTGATCTCAATTGGAAGCGACCGTCGGTGGAATTTCCGACAGCTACTCCATACGAGACATTTTGACACTGACAACTGTGCTGTCACCATCTCCCATCTTGGCAGCCCTGATTGCCGTTGCAACAGAGTCACCCTCATGTCCCGATCCATTCACCTCGTCACTACTAGCCACAGTCCACAGACTACCCCTCTACTACCACACCACCACGATAAATCAGAAAAACCGCCCAAATGAAAGATGATGAGCCCTTTTACTTTGAGGAGATACTTGAATTTGATTTTAATAACAATAATAATTACATAAATAAAAATAGGTATTTTGATTTTTCTCTAAAAATTCTGTTTACGTATTGTCTCAAGACATTGGGTCGATTACGTACTATAGATTTTTTTTGAAGTAAAGTGTCATGAAGTGTTTATCAATTTCGCTTTTCCTGGAGGTGAGTGTGTGACTGACGTCCTGCTTGAGATGAAGATTCTTGCAGATTCGAGCGCGAATCTTTCGAAATAGGAGAGAATGATGGAGATACAAAAGAAAATCAATATTAATACTCCCTCCGTCCCAGAGGAAACTTGTAAGTTTTCATTTTCGGGACGTCCCAAAGAAACTTGCAGATCCAAAAAAGGAAACCCTTTTATAAACTTCACCCTCACAATATCTACATATTTACACAAAATGCCATTACTTTTTCACTTTTTGGGCCCATATTACACTCAATACAACTAACTTTTTTACTTTTTACATCAACTTTTACCAAATTAACCCTTAAAACACTATTTTTTTTACTTTATTCTACTTTCTTCTTAATTTGTGTGCCCCTTCTCCCTTGCAAATTGCTTTGGGACGGAGGGAGTATTTGATATTGATATATCTCCTTAATTCGAAGATTTATTTTGAGAGTAAGTCTCTTGTGCACCGTGCAACCCAAATGTATTTTTAAGAAGTTACACAAAATATTCTAAAAAGCCACACATTTTATTGCTGAAAAATGCATTTTAAAAAATTCAATTTTCAGTAATAATACATGTGACTTTTCAATAAAATGATGTAACTTTTTAAAAGTACACTTGAGTGGCAGAGTGTACTTGGTGCATACAAGACCACTAAGACTTATTTTGATTGTTATTATATTTAAGATTTATACGTTTATTATGAATAAGAGTTTTTTAAGCTCATTGTAGAGGAGTTGAGTTTTGATATTGAAATATATTGTGACGCCGAATATATGGTAATCATATATATATATATCGTGTTCTATGCTTCCCCTACTTCACAACATAAATTATTTCGGAACAAAAATGGATGGCAAATTCTTGATAGACCGCTAACAATTTAGCACACACAATTTTTTTTCGAAGTCCCAACTTGTGCTCCATGAGACCATGTCATTAATTTGCCAAGGGAGGATGGTGGGTGGAGACAAACATGCGAAAGAAGTCCCAATACAATAATGGAAAGTGGTGATCAATGCCAACCCCTTTTTGGGAGAGAGAGAGAGAGAGATGTGGGTAGATTTTCTGAAAGGGAAAACCGACATGGATGCGACCAGAAAAAAAGACAATAATGGTGCACAGTGCAGAGGCTCACGTGGGGAAAAAACAGTACTTGATAAACTATACAATTGCTTTCACTTTGCTCTTTTTGGACAAAGGGAAGGCAAGTGCATGGGTTTCTATGCAATGCAAGTTTTTCTTTCATCTCTTAAGAATTCTTTGGCAATTCTAATATAAAAGTTTAGTCTTGGGGGTGCATTTAATTAAGGCTTGGCCTCGTGCACAATTTGGAGTAATTACTTATTAAAAACTATTAATAGAGAAACATACGTCACATTTACCATGTATGAGTTTTGATTGTCTTTTAAATTATTTTTAATGTATACGTACTAGGGTTAAAAAAAATTCAATGTGCTATGCAATAACAAAATATAATTAATTTGCATAGAATCATCAATTAATATTCATGGTTAAAGTATGTCACAAACATTTCAACTTAAAATATCTCTTTCCTTTATATGTACACATCACAAAAATCATATAAAAATTGAGTTTATGATGATTTCTTAATTTGTTCCCAATATAAACCAAATGTATTATTACTTGTGGCTTTTATGTTCAAAATGATCTAAGATTGAGGGTCGGTTTACTTGGGATGGGAGGGGTAGAATATCTCAAGGTCCGGGTTAATATATTTTCATTCCAACCTTTCTTATAGATAGATAATAAATTCTCCTTTCTTTTTTCCCTTTATTCTCTCTTTCATTTCTTTTCTAATGTCTCTTTTATTTTGATCCGTAAATGTTAATTATTAGTAGTTAGTTCACCAAGTCTCCAAACACCCATGAATATCTCCAAGTTAACCATATATCTCCCTCCTATTCCATCCCAGAGGGAATTGAACCCGGGAGGGAATTGAACCCGGGTCACTCACTCATGTGAGGGGCCCGGTGGCCAAGTGAGCTAACACTCATCTCTAAATGTCTCTTGTGGTCTCTCTTCTCTAAATAAACACGACTTCACAATATTATTATTTTTTAAATGCAATGAATATATATATATATATATATATTAAAAGTGATGTGTAAAGTTATATTATTAAACTGATGAAATTAGTTGGATTGAGTGCAAAAGTAATGACATTTTGTGTAAATATGTGAGGATAAAATTAGAATATTTATTTTAATTTATAGAGTGTGCAAATTATTGTAGAATGTGCCAAAAAGAAAAATAACAAACAGCTAAGGGACATAGGGAATATAATTTTACTTCTTACCCTCAACACTTTACTCATTAGTCATTATATTTTTTTCTTAAAATGTGTGCACAGTCACACAAAAATAATTGTCAATCCAAGTTAAATTTTTTAATTATCTGTGTTATACATATAAATTATTACTATTATTTATATTATCTATTATTGCTTAGAGAGTAAGTCCCCTGATGCACGATGTACTCATTTAATAATTGTGGTTGTTTACATTAAAAAGTGTGGGTTGATTACACTAAAAATTGTAGGTTAATTAGACCAAAAAAGTTTACATTGTTATCGATTTTTAATATAATCTACAATTTTCAGTGTATCTACAACTACTAAGTGAGTGATTTGTGCACCAAATAAATTTTACTTTCACTTGTTAAAAAAATACTTGATATTTAAAATTTTAATAATAATAAATTAATATGCATAACATATAACAATAACAATATATATGTTGGGATATTTTGAGTTGTTTTGATTCAAATCACAAAACCCTTAAGTCTGAAAAGATGATATGCCTAAGTACAAAATTCAGGATTGTATAGAACTCAAGAATAATCCAGGATAGGTTAGAGTTGTTTTATATTCACAGGTACTCAGTTCAGACGGAATCATCCTGAAGGCTGAAGTCAGAAGGAGACGTCCTGAAAATCGAAGTCAGGAAGAACCATACCTGAGGACAGTATGCTTATTGAAGATCAAGTTCTGAAGACTGTCCTGAAGCTGAGTCATTGTGAAGATCCTGAAGGAATTCCTGAGGAGATCGTTCATGAGAAGATCGATCATGAAGAAGGCAATCCTGAGAAAGACCACTGATGGAGTTCTACTGACTGTTCTAAGCGTAGTCAGTACAATATACATTTAGTGAATGCGAAAGTAATAAGAGTAATCGGGCTGAGTATTCATCTTACTGACACTTTGTAAGTCCTGACATAAAAGATTACTGACGTTTGGGACTTAACATTTATGCTAAAAGGACTGAGGACAAAGAGAATGTTAGATCCACTAAAGACAAACATTTATACTTGAGTTTAAATAAAACTTACTCGGAGTATTTAATGTACGATGAAGCATGAAGTCTTGTCAACAACAAGACATTTGAAAATCAGACAGTGAGATGAAGACACGTGTGTATGGAGCCGACTCTCGCATTTAATGTTCACAGTCCGCAAACGGCGCCAAAAGACTTTCATCAAAACAACATGGTGAAAAGTAAATGTCCGTTCCTAGGCTGCCACCTACCTAAAGTAGGAAGATTTGTTTTGATCTTCTCTAACAGATCTATTATAAAGCTTCCTATAAATACAGAAGGTTTTGCACCCAAACAAGGTTACGGGAAATTTTGAAGTCGAGATTAACCAAAGATTCAAGCGCTCAACAACACTTTACAATTAAATCTCCCTAGTGTTGATAGAAATCTTTTCTGTATTTAGCTTAGAGTGATAACTCATCCTTAGATTTGCTTTGTTTGTAAGGGTTATCACACATTAGTTGGAAAACTGAATGCTAAACCACTTTAAGTTGTGAGTTGGTGAAGTGGGAAGGACTGAGACTTGTAAAATCACCCAGGGGTTGAATTCCTTATAAATGAAGAAGACCATCATGCACCTTGGCACGTTTAAAAATAAGATCCAATCCTAAGAGTAGATTGCTCCTGTTAAATCAGGTCGTGAATGTAGGAGCTTGAGTCTCTGAACCACGTTAAATATATATAATTAAATGAATACATTAAATTATATATGTATAATTAAATATATAAAAATTAGGCTACTAATTAATATATTCATTAAAATATTAGATTAGATATGCTAATGATGTCACTAATAGAAGTTGTACAAGAATTCATTAGTTGATTTTATCATTTTAATTTTCAATGAACAATATGTATATGATTTTAAATATTTAGATTTAATATGTTGAAACTTGAAATGGACTATTTCGTGTATTTATTGTTGTTTAAACCATTCAAATGCATATTGATATTATATATTCAAATTTAAGATATTTTTTGTAATGCATTTGATATGTATAATAAAAATAAGCGGATAGACGGGTTGGGTAGGTAAAATCCGCTGGGTTCACGGGACGGGGCGGGTCCCGAGTTAAAAAAATTCCTGGCGGGACGGATCTTGGGACAAACCAAACCATCCCAAATCCGCCCCGCTGCCGTCCTAATTTTTGTATAGGCCAAACATATTTATCAGTGGAACTCAAAAAAAAAATTGATATATTATGACAGAGCTAAATAAATAGGTTGACATAATTTTGAATTTTTCTTCGTATAATGTATATAATATATGTTAAATTTAAATATATACAGATTTCCCTAAATAACATATATAAATGTTAAATTAAATTAAAATTTATACATTAACATAAATAAATGTTGCTCTAAATTAAAATGGAAGCTGAATAAATGAATTAGTGTATATAATGAATATAAAAAGTAAACCAGGTAGGTTAGCTCACCTGACCACCAGGCTTCTCACTTGAGTGAGTGACCTGAGTTTGATTCCATTTGGGAACAATTAGGAGGGAGATATATGATTGCACTTGGAGATTTCTTGAAGTGTAAGGAGACTTGGTGTACTTAACAACTAACATTTGCCGATTAAAAAAAAATGAATATAAAAAATAAAAATAATATATAAACAGGCTAAATGGGGCCGCCCGTGAAACCAGCCAGCTAGACTATTTAATCCGGTTAAATGAAGCACTGTTCGAACTTAATCCTATATTTTCGGTGCTAAATGAACCAGCCCGTCAGCCGGGCCTGTTTAACATCTCTAACCGCCCTTATTTTACAACCAATGACACGCTGCCCAAGCCACATCTCCCATGAACCCAAGCCCAAACCCAAGCAAGCCCAAGCCCGAATACTGAGAGAATGGAAAGAAAATCTCAACTCACGCATTTAACCGCATTTCTTCTCGGCGCGCCACCACCCACGCCGCATCGGGCCTCCTGTCTGACAGACGCCGCCTTCCATTCCACGGCTGCGCTGCTTCTCGCCCATCGGTAAGTTACGTTGTTAGTTTTAAATAGTTTTACAGATGGTTCTCGATTGACGGATAAGTAGAGTTATAATAGTATTTGGGTTTGATATGAAGTAGTACTATAATTCTCACACCATGATTTTGCCCACTTACTTAGAATACTTCTACTGGCCGTGACGTTGATCTTGGTTGAAAAACTTTGTTGCCTCCTTCCCATGCCACAATGGCGTCAAAGAATCTGCTTGCTCGACTCCGAACCCTAAATCGACCCGCCTTGAACTGCTCAAGACCCACAATCCACTGCAGGGACCTGGAGGTTTACCATAAACTGCAAACTCGGTGCTATTCAGATGCTCCACCACCATCTCCACCAGCTTCATCCTCACCGCCGTCCAATTTTCGTTCAAAGAGCTCTTTGAATGAAACTGAGCTAAAAAAATTCGCATCCATTTCTGAGACCTGGTACTTATTTAATTTTTGAAGATTTTGGTTGATTTATTTTGTTAATTTTGGATGTTAAATTGATATCATTTTGTTGATATAATCTTAGGTGGGATGCTGAAGGACCATTTAAGCCATTGCATGCAATGAACCCGACTAGACTTGCTTTTATTAGGTCAACCTTGTGCCGGCATTTTGGGTAATTTTAGTATGCTTTTTTGAGAATTCTCTAAGACCAATTATTCTATGCTTTTAGTGCACTTCGGTAGTGTTGATTAAAAAACTGAGTGAGACATAGAGAAAGAAGAGCTTGAATAGAGTGTCCAGAAGTCAGTTACAGATGATTAACCATGTCTATCTCGTCTCTTCAAAAACAGTCCCTCTCGTTTCCCTAAACTACCTTGAGTTATAATATCTTTAGAGTCAATTCTTTTGGAAGTGATGTTCTGTTTATTCTGTATAATATATAGCATAATTGTTTTATTACTCGTATGTAGAAAGGTGACTCATCACTCATCAGTATTGAATGATATGGCAGTTTGGATTGATGAAATTAAGTGCAAGTAGGGGGTCATGTGTAAAAGAGAATGTGCAACTTTTGTACCATAAAATAGGGGGAATAAATTGAAAAGATGAGTGCATTTGAATGCAGTTGAGATTTGGGACCCAGCAAGTGTTCTTATGCGGTAGTCATTATTGCATACATCATGCCTTCTAATTCCTAAGAGATTTACAGATACATATTATATATGTGTATATATATTGTATAGTATCCCTGGATGTTATTATCTTATAATAACATAAAATAACTAATACCAAGGATTAGAATGACTATAGGTCACATCGATTTATTTGTTTTCTCTTGAACTTTTTTGTGTATATATTAAATCTTAGTAGGCTAGTAGTTACGTGTTGATTTAGATAGGATTGTGTTTTAGAATAAATCTGCAACTGTATGATTGAAATTATTTTTTTAGCATTTTGATTCATAATGTCATGGATTCCAAAATAGATTGAGCTTTGAGTTTGTAAGGTACTTGCATGGATGACAAGAAACATGTTCTATATTTATGTGTAAACTGTAAAGTAGCATGGGTGCAACTTTTGCTTATTTAAGCTTCATCTTTCTCTAGTCTATTTCAACTAGCTGCAGAGAGCATAGTTTTGAAAGCGATAGCGCCAAAAGACGCCAAGGGTCTACTAGCGCCCAAGGCGCGCCCGAGGCATGCCTCGTATACTATTGGCAGAAAATATCAGCTTATGATCCATACACAAATTATACCTCATAAAAATACATAATACTACCAAAAACTCAATAAATAAACATTATAACATTATATACATAAAATTTACACCAAAGAAGTGAAGATAGACTTCGTGAGTTCATTCTTCACAAACAAAAACTATGAAATGCTTAAAAAAAGCCATTTTAATTTAAAGTTTCAACAATTGACCACTAAGTTAATTATTCCTCAATCCTCATCAACATCAAAATCAAAACCCTTCTCCTCCTACTACTCCTCCTCCTCCTCCTCATCATCATCATCAATATACTCTTCTTCCTCTTTCTCTTCCTCTTCATCAAATGCCTCTTCATCCCATCTTCATCTCTAAGTCTAAGAGTTGAGCCTTTTTCCCCCTAGCCTTGTCCACTTGTTTGCTCTTACCTTTAGAAGGTAGCCTTGCACTTGAACTACCCACATTTTTTGCCTTCCCCTTCCCCTTGTTCACTTGTTTCCCTCTAGTTTGGTATTACCGTATACGGGGTAATCAACCCCAAGAGCATTACCAACCATACTCCAAGGGTGGTGGCGGCGATGTGGAGGTGGTGGCTGGCGCATCAGTGCAATGAGGAACCGAGGAGGAGGAGGAGGAGGAGGAGGAGGAGGAGGAGGAGGAGGGGCAAACATTCTTTCAACAAATAAAGAGAAACCAAACCCTAATTTTTTTGGGTTTTTATGATTTATTATCTATTATAAATGTGTATATTATTTCCTAAAAGTGTTAATAATATTTAGAAAAGTGACCTAAAAGTATTAAATTGGTTTTAAAATCGATAGGCACCTATTTCATGGAACATACATTTTGACTAGAGAAAATTGGTCAAGAGGCACGTCCGAGGCGCCTAAGGCACTCGCCCGAGCATCAGCGTCGCTTAGAAGAGGCGCCAAGGCCATTACCTCTTGCCTTTAGCGCCCGAGGCGTGCCTTTCAAAACTATGGCAGAAATAGTACACAACCATTAATATTAATGATACTGTGAAGCTAATTTTCGTCTTTAAGAAGCTGCTTTTTAAGCACTGCTTTAGAAGAAGCTTGCTGTAGTCGTTTTGATATTTCCATGCCTTATGAATAATTATAGAAGAAAGTATTTGTTTTAGGCATCACAGAAACATTGATAAATGTGTGTGCGGTGACTGTTTTGTGTATGTATGTATATACTTCCCATTCTTGGTTGTGTTTTAAAACTGATGAACATAATATGTTTCAGCAAGGATCCTTACTGTGCAAGGCCATTTGAAGGATTGAAATTCATTGATGTTGGCTGTGGAGGGGGGATTTTATCTGAGGTATTAAACTTATTTGTTAAATCAAACTTAGTAGATAAATTAATTGATTTTGTCGTAAAATAAGAATTATTGACACTTGTTGTCTCAATGACAATTGCTGTTAAAATGGTTGAGTATGGAATTAATACGTAATATACAGTTAATCTTGTGTACCAGAAGTGATTCTTTTCTGGCCTTAATTATTTGTTTCTGTCTCAGCCTTTGGCTCGTATGGGAGCAAGTGTTACTGGAATTGATGCTGTGGAAAAGAATATCAAGATTGCACAGCTTCATGCGGTATGTTACATTGAAAAAGAAAAAAATATAAGTAAATGGACCAGTTGTGCATATTGCCATACACAAATACAAGTAGAATTAACTCTTGAATGTTAAAGTAAAGTTGCATCTCTAAATTTCATCTTTACAGTTCTAAATTGCTGGACTATTATGGAAAATTTAATTTAGCATAACATAGTGGTGAGTTATTGTAATTCGATAAAATTGGACTGCAGTGAGTCAAATTTATGTGTTTGTGTCAGAATAATTTAGCAATAGTTTCACCAAACTATATGTAGAAACACAAAAATGATCTTCAGTATAAAATTATCAAGATAATTTCTTGATATATATTGTGATAGAGAGCATATCATAAAATATACTTCCCATTTAGTCAGGTCATCCTGGAAAATACTACTGGTGAGAATGTTCTTTTGATAAGATCTAGTTTTTGTTGTGTAATACTCCATCCGTCCACAAAACTCTCTCACTTTTCTTTTTTGTTTGTCCATAAAACTCTCCCCTTCTTTATTTGGAAAAAATCTACACTCACAACAAAAATTTAGGCCCCACAATACCCACACTTTTCCCTTACTTTATCTATCATTTCAATATAATACTAATTTTCATTAAATCCCGTGCAAATTCTGAAAGTGTAGAAAGTTTCAAGTACGAAGGGAGTGCTATATATAAAAATGTGCATGACATTTATATGACAAAAGTTCATTGTATTTGTTGTTTATGTCATTGTGAGTGTACATATCTTGCAGGATTCGGATCCATTAACTTCGTCTATTGACTATCGTTGCACAACAGCTGGTACACATCATACTTATTTGTTGAATATGAAGGTTAAAATTATATCTATTAACGCATTTGACATATTTAAATTACTCTCTTCAGTGCTTATGGAATATCTCATCTTTATTTTTGCTCGACTTATTTGCTGATAGTGAGCTATTCAATTTCTACAAGTCTTCAAATGTTCCACCAAATTATTAATTCCTATCTGAAACATGCTTAAAGCTGCAACGTATATGCTTCAACAAGTATAAGCTGTCTTCTCTTACATAATCATTGATCTGCATATTCACGTTCTTCTTGTTGGCCTATATTTCTTTTGGGTAACTTACATATTGGTTTAAAAAAGTAGCTATATTTACAAATTGGTTCACAATTTCTGCACAAAAGTATAATTTTTTCCTGCACAGAAGCATATTTTTTTCTGCACAGTAACCTATTTGTAATTTGTGTCAATTTTGTGAACCATTTTGTAATTTTCCCATTTCTTTTCTTTCTATATTTACCATATGATATCATTTCTTCTGTCAGTGTAGTTTGACAATATGCTGATCAGTTAGGTTTTGCTATTTCCTATTTTCTTTTTCCTGGATTTTTTTGTGGTGTTATCCATATTTGGTTATTAGCATCCTTTTGAAGATATACCATTTGATTCATTTCAAACCATTTTTTTGGACTTCTGAAAAGTATCTTCTGTAGCTTATGCAACTGCCACTGTTTGACAGAGAAATTGGTAGAGGAGCAGAGAAACTTTGATGTTGTTCTTGCTTTGGAGGTATGGTTAATTATATATTAATATATTTTAGCATTTGAGCACCAACCCAGGTGTATGTCCTTATTAATTAAAATGGTGATTTTACAATGTGGGTGCTATATGTTACAGAGCAACTTTTGATAGTTGACCTTCTGTGATTTGCTTTGCTATTCTCTAGTAAACGAATGTCATCTGCTCTTTTGTGTTATTTGGCTGGATCAGTATGGCTTGTTAACAAAGTGTTATTATTTCAAATCAATGTATTTGATATTATTCACTGTTATGTAATTGTAATTGTGGATATACATTTGATAGTTTGCATGATCAGGTAATTGAGCACGTTGCAGAGCCCGCTGACTTTTGTAAATCTTTGTCAGCGTTGACCACTTCTGGAGGAGCTGCTCTTATCTCAACGATTAATCGATCAATGAGAGCATATGCAACTGCTATCTTCATGGCAGAATATGTTTTACACTGGGTATTTTACTATACCATGATAATGCTTGAGTTCATACAGTGGTGTTTACAGCCGGTTTGCAACCTGTTAAAATTTTAATAATATTTTAGTTTACTTGTGAGTTCAACTTTTCATCTGATTGGTGCGTGGGAAACTTTCAGCTCCCAAAAGGCACACATGAATGGTCGAGCTTTCTAACGCCGGAAGAGCTCGCACTAATTCTTCAACGAGCTTCCTTATCTGTAAGTCGGAGGCAAACTCCTGTATCCTTTGCCTTGCCGTTCCTTTGTTTCGTAAAATGTAACATTGTTGCTGTTTTCTATTTTGCAGGTCCAAGAAATGGCTGGGTTTGTTTACAACCCCCTGACAGGGCGATGGTCTCTTTCTGATGACATCAGTGTAAATTTCATCGCCTATGCCACTAAAAACATTGAATAGAAAATGAAGGTAGTAATAAAGGATTGGTGTCGAGTTTCAAATTCATAATCAACTTTATGCAATATGTTTTATTTTTTTATTCTTTTTTGAATCTAATATATGTGGTGAAGTTTTTCCTACCGGAGCTACGATGATCGGTTGCTGGATCGATTTGTCAAATCCCTTGGTTTTTCTCTTCGTTTTTTCGTTTGTTTTATTGTTGAGTGTGTTACTGTCCCCTCTCCAACGCCTTGTGTGGTTTACTTCCTTATCGTGGCTCTTTTTTTGGTTTCTTTGTTTGGGCCTTTGTGTGGTTTTCGATTGGTTGCGTGCAGATTGGTGGTGTTTACTGATATATGTGTTCAAACTCCTTACCAATTTTCTAGGTGGGGCAAGAGTTTTTTAAGCCTATTTACCTTCCTACAAATTCATCAAAAATTTTCTTACTAGAGGTTGTAACTTTTCATTATTATTTTCTCACTATTCAAAATTTGGTTTTGAGATTTTAAATACACAACGATCATCTACTTTGCGAGTAGAACGTTCCTATTATAATTATTGATTAAATTTGTATTGCAATTCTTTAATTTGTTGGTGTTAAATTAAATTTAATGATAGTATGATGCATAATATTTATTTTAATAATATATATATATATATATATATATATTTAATTTTTAGATGATTTTGGACCGAATGGACCGAATAAAAATAATTTGGTTCAGTCCATACAAAAAAGAATTGGTTATTTCAGTTCGGTCCAAAATAGAATTGAACCGGCGGATATGACCACTCCTCGCATATTTGATCTTCTTCACATGACTTATGCACAAATTTTGTTGATAAACTTGATCTAAGATCTGAATTTTGTTTCTATGTTTATTCGCGGTCGGTCTCTTCCATATTCCGTAGTGGTAGAGAAGAGTTGAAGATGGAATATATGATTGTATCCATTACATTATACTCCCTCCATATTAGTTTTAAAATAAATATTTTTTAAATAAAATAATATATAAATATATATAATTATACAATTATATGTATAAATTAATATTATTTTAATCATAATATAAATTTATATGAAACTTTTAAATAAAACGGAAGGGATATTATCTCTATCTCTTCTTAAAAATATAGAAATAAAATAGGATTGGGTAAAAAAAGTTAACACAAAATACATTGAGAGAAAAAAGGTGCACACTTGTTTTTAAATAAAAAATAATAATTAAGTATATAAAAATTATAAATATACACCTAAAAACACACTTAAAATAAATATATAAATACTCCGAAAATTACACTCTATCTCTTTTTTATAATAAACATAAAAATCTTTCCCTCTTTTGTAACTGCGCCAAATATATTTTACTCATTTTTATATTGATTATCCATTGTCCAACTTCCATATCGTTATCCTATGAAGGATAATATATTGTGCAACCCAAGACAGTTTTAATTAGTCTCCCATGAGGGTACACTTGTGGGCCCCGCGGAGACTGTTCGAATGAATCATCCAGTATAATTATATATTTATTTGTTTTCTATAAATATAATTAAGGATACACAGTGGAGTCTTTGAAAATTGGAACTCTACAGCGAAAATTTCACCCAATTCCGAAATGAAAATTTTGATTTATGAAAAATACTCAGTTGTTATAATGAAATTTCGATATAGACTGTATAGTTAATTGGCAATGTATAAAAATTGTCCATCGTAAACTGATAAAGTATCAAATATTTAATCAGGTGCATCAAAAGCTGGAGTCAATTAAATTTATATATTGACCTCAACTTTTGATACACCTGATGTATATTTTGATACTTAAAAATAACTTCGTGATAAGCTTATCATGAATTATTTTAACATAATATCTACTCTAGTTAATTTCAAGTAATTTAATTTATATATTAAACATTATATCAAATTTAAAATAGACATAATTACATTTTAAATCACCACCTTCTAAAATTTTACAATTTAATCTAAATGTTTAAATTTTATTATAAAATATCAATACCTTTACCCTTTTTTTTGCAATTCAAACTTTGAGCAATTTTGTCCATTGCCAAAAAATTAATGTGTAAAAATAAATTCACAATCATTATCCTAGTAGACATCTAAATAATTAAATACTTATAAATATAATAAATATATTAGAACAATAATAATTAATTTTATAAATACTATAAAAATAATTTAATACATTCAAACACAAATTATAATTATTATATATTTTTTAAATGAAAATATTTAATTATATTTTTAACCTAATTTTTTTTAAAAAAATATAAATTTAAAATATAGACTAAATTTAAAATTATACACATTCTCTCAATAAATATATTTAATTTCATTAAAAAGTAATAATTTATTTACATCTATTCAACATTTATATATTAACTCTATGTTTTTTAAATATAAAAAATATTTTATATATTTTTTAAAATATAAAAAACTCATGTTTATTTTTTATTCTAAACTATATTATTGCTTCTCCTTCTGTCCTGAAATAGTCTTCGCACTTTTCTAGAATTGTGAGGATAATTTCAAAAGAGTGTGAAGAATATTTTGAGATGGAGGAAGTATAATTTAAAATTTTTTTTTTACTTTAAAATATAATTTTAAAAATTAATATTATATATGTGTACTTTTTATTTTTAAATATAATTTTTAAATAGAGTTACTGTAAATATATAAATATTTTTAATTTATTTGAATATTTTATTTTAATTTTTAAAAATATTTCATATAATTTTTTTAAAAGTGTATTTTATATTTAATATATATATATATATAATTTATTTAAATATAATGCGCTATGTGTGCATTTTTTAAATAAATATAATTCTAATTTATTTTTAAATATATTATAAACTATTGAATTTTAAAAAATATGACTAATCATTTTCAAATTCTATGTAATGTTAATTTATATTCTAATATATAATTTTAATTAATTTTATTAAAAAATTGATAATTGTGAATTTATATATACACATCATCATTCGGGCAAGAGATAAACTGAAAGTGGTGATTTTTTCTGCAATTAAGCCAAATTTAAATACTCTTTCGATCATTAAATAACTTTCACACTTTTTTTTAAAGGTTCTAACATTAAATAAGGTTCTGACATAATTTTCACAGTTATCATAAATTTACACAAATTATCTTTAATTTTAAATTTAGAGATCAAAGATTTGTTAGTTCTATAACTTGTGTTCATTTTGAATTTGATCCACATGAATTATACATTTTCAGTTTTTTCTATAAAGTATTTTAATTTTGGTCATTTTACAAACTTATATGATCAAAATCAAATTTAACTTATATCCGGTAAATTTATTAAAGAATCAAAATTAAAATATTTTCAAACTTATAAGATTAATATCAAAATGTATAATTTACATGAACCAAATTTAAATTCGTGATAAATGGTAGGATTATAAAAATTTTAATCTCTTAAATTTGTGTATACACATAATTAAATTCCTTAGTCTTGTATGTACCAAATTCACCGTGCAACTCAAGTTTATTTTTAGTTAGTTACACAAAATATTATTGAAAAGTCACATATGTTAATACTGAAAAATGTATCTTTAATGGTATAATTTTTCAGTAATAATTTATATAACTTTAAATGATACTCCCTCCGTCCCAGAAGACATTGCGGTGTCTTTTGGGCACGGGGTTTAAGAAAAAAGTATAAAAGGTACATTTTTATGAATATTATATGTGTGTTGTGAGAGTGGAGTTTAATAAATAGTTTCCACTTTTGGATATGCAAACTTTTTGTGGGACGGACCAAAATAGAAAGTATGCAATGTCTTGTGAGACGGAGGGAGTAATTTTTTTAAAAAATACACTTAAATTGCACGGTTCAGTACGACAGACTTACTGTAATAATTTTTTTTTGGCATTTTGTGCTGTGTGCTTGCATTGAAAGGCCAACTTTTTTAAGAGGATAAGTTACTGAGTGGGATTGTATAAAATTTATCAATGCAAATTACGTAAAACCTTAACAAAAATATGCAAATTACGTAAGACAAAAACTTGTACAAAGATTTGACAACTTTTAATCGACATGGCCTGAATCAATTACTAGATTACACTGATATCAACTCGGCAACCTGCGCGAACTGCAGCGGCAATTCTCTCTCCCTTTCTCTCTCTCTCTCTCTATATATATATATATATTGACACTCAATTCAAAGTTTTCAACTAAATATTTTCAATTAGAAGGAAAAGTTGTTTGATCGATGGAGGGTATTGATCATTCAACCGTCGCTCGAGGCCGCTTGGCGGTCCTCTCAGCTCATCTCTCTGCTTCATTTGATCAATCAAACGCCATTCCCACCGGATATCTGGCCTCTTCCAGCTGCTCCGCTGCCGTGGAACCGCCGCCCTATCTGAAAGGGTCGTTGATTATGGTTGATGAGCGTACCGGTAAGAAGTACCGCGTCGAGGTCTCTGAGGATGGCACTGTCAAAGCCACCGACTTCAAAAAGGTTTTTCAAATTTGTAGACATTAACTTGATTGGCAGTAAGGCTGTAGTTTATTCTAATTTTGTTTATTCGAATTGATCAATTAGTTACTTAGATAAATTGTTTGTCGTGTGATCACTCCAATGGCTGATTGGGTAATTTTTGTTGGTGATATAAATAAAATGTGGATGCATATTTGTGATTCAAGTGAGTGTTACAGATAACCACTGGAAAGGATGACAAGGGGCTCAAGCTTTATGATCCAGGTTACCTTAACACTGCTCCAGTTCGATCTTCGATTTGTTACATTGATGGTGATGAAGGAATACTCAGATACAGGGGTTTTCCGATCGAGGAGCTTGCTGAGGGAAGTACCTTTCTGGAAGTAGCTTATCTTTTGAGTAAGCTCAATACTTGCTAAAGATTTCATCCGTGTTTTATCTCACGGGACTTATTTATATGTACATTTCATCAAATCGGTTTTCCAACTATCCTTTCTGCAACACGATGGTCCTTTTCTTTAAACTGCTTTCATTGTTCACCTATGTTGCTCGGGCTTGTGTGTGAGAGTGCATATCTAGAAGTCCGACACTCAAGTTTTAGAATTTAGGGTACGTGCACATGGCAAAAAGGGATCTAAAATTAAGATGCTGGTGGGGGATATGTCTATACGTATATACATTTAAAAAGTTATATATATTTATTCATATTAAAATAAAAATATATTTTCAATGCAGTATCCCCACCCCCATGTTGGATCCTTAGGACATGGGCACTCCTCCACTGTTGAAGAGTCCAAGTAACATAGTTGGCCACATACTGCATGAGTTTGCTTGTTTATCTTTGGAGTTCCGTACTTTTGCGGGTCCAGTCCAGGAGACAGATCAATAGCAATGTTCTAGGTTCTTTTATTAAGTAAGGTCATCACAGATGCCATATGATATGTGATAGTATATGTCAACTCTTATTTGATTTATTACTGGAATGGCTACTTGTTGAGTTTACTTGTTCCATTCGCTTGTATGTCCATATTTCCATATCAAATTGCTGTTCCCTTTTCATGCAGTGTATGGGAATTTACCATCTGAAAGTCAGTTGGCAGATTGGGAGTTCTCCGTTTCACAGCATTCAGCTGTTCCTCAAGGAGTATTGGTATTCTTATGTTCTTTTTCATGTACTAGTGTTCTCTGTATTCTTTTTTCTTTTATGGTCATACTGCTTTGATCTGACCAAGAATCTGCTGCAAATATGGTTTGGCAACCCATGGTGCTTTTGGTTTCCTTGCTTTTAAGTGTAGCCATGTTTTATGTATGCTTAATCATTCTGTCTGTATTCGAAGGTAGATTTCCTGAAGGCATTTGACTATATTTTGCAGGACATCATACATGCAATGCCCCATGATGCTCACCCGATGGGCGTTCTTGTCAGTGCTATGAGTGCTCTTTCAGTATTTCATCCAGATGCAAATCCAGCTTTAAGAGTAAGTCAATTTTTAAAAATTATTGATCTTACCATTATCCTCCGTGAACTCTTAATATGTAATGGCTTGGGACTTCTTGAAGGCCCTTAAGTTTTGAAATGTCATCTGCATCAAGATATCTGTATTTTTTTCTTATTTGCTCGAGTTGCTTAAAATCATAACGGAGGGAGATGGGTAATCTCGGCGGTGTTGCTGTGACTTCGGAATATCATCATGTTGTTGTCATAACTTTCATACCTTCATGATCTTTTATTCATGTTATTGATTTCTAATATAGGGCCAAGACATATACAACTCTAAACAAGTGAGAGACAAACAAATTGTTCGCATACTTGGGAAGGTAACACCTTATTCTTCATTCAATTATTTAGATATCTATAATGCTGTGTTCATGTCTGCAGTAATTTTTCACATTATCATTCAGTTGATCATGATTTTAACAGACCGCCTACTAACCATAATTGCAGGCGCCAACAATTGCTGCTGCAGCTTATTTGAGAATGGCAGGGAGGCCACCCGTTCTTCCGTCAAGCAACCTCTCTTACTCAGAGAACTTCTTATATATGCTTGATTCATTGTATGTGTAAATCCTTTCTTTAGATAGTTATCCTTTCTTTAAATAGGTTAATTTTCTATTTTCAATGGAGTTTAGTCGGTGCAGTTGTGAACTTCATTAACAAGTATTTAGTTTTTTTGAAACTTTGACTGCAATGATGACTTAGATTTCGTTGGAACAAACAGGGGCAACAGGTCTTATAAACCCAATCCTCGGCTTGCTCGTGCATTAGATATTCTTTTCATATTGCATGCAGAGCATGAAATGAACTGCTCCACTGCAGCTGCAAGGCACCTTGCTTCAAGGTCGAATCATCTTGTTGTCTTCAAAATTGATAATAATACATATATACATTTTTATTAACTCATGCAAGTATGCATGTGCAGTGGTGTTGATGTATATACTGCACTTGCTGGTGCAGTTGGAGCCCTGTATGGTCCGCTTCATGGTGGAGCAAACGAGGTACTTAGCATTTAGTGTCTAGAAACTGCTCTAACAAAGTTTCTGACGCTCAGAGTAGTGAACAAGTAGTTAATTAGTCAGAAATAACATAATACTCTTGAACTTTTTACGCATTGTTCCACTCACATTAAAGTCTGAAATGTTCTGTATTTTGTAGGCTGTACTTAAGATGTTGAATGAGATTGAAAGCATTGAAAATATACCTGAATTCATTGAAGGTGTAAAGACAAGGTTGGTGTCCTTTTATGAGGGTCATGTTTTTATAGCTTGTAAACAGGCTCATATGGGTGGATTAATGTGTTCTTATGATTCCATAATCTCTAGGAAGCGTAAAATGTCTGGTTTTGGTCATCGTGTCTACAAGAACTATGATCCCCGAGCAAAGGTCATCAAGAAACTCGCTGAGGAAGTATTTTCAATTGTTGGCAGGGATCCCCTTATTGAGGTCAGTCTGTTTAAAGTGAAGTCAGAAGATTATTGACATACCAAGTTATGAAGTATAGTTGATCCCCCATTGTAATTGGAATAATTCTTGTATAAAAAGCTTATTTCATAGCTGATATGAACATCACATGAAATCAATATTACATCAATTGGTTATTCCTCGTTCTGAAAGGATTTTGAAATTCACTTGCGAAAATCTGAGGAAGAAAAATTTACCTGTTTTCCTTGTGATAAATGGCTAACGTATTCAAATATCAAGAAGCTTCTTTTAACAGACTCATATCATAATAAATTTTACATGCCTGGCGTACATGCAATCATGCATCAGTTTCATGTCGTTGGCAGGTGGCAATAGCTTTGGAGAAAGCTGCACTATCAGATGAGTATTTTGTAAGGAGGAAGTTGTATCCTAATGTTGACTTCTACTCTGGGTTAATCTATAGGTGAAATTCAAATGACTTTTCCTTCTCAAACAATCTATTATCTCTCTTTTGTCGTTTCATCATTCTCATTAACATCTTGTTCCATGGCATTTAAATACTCTCTGTTGGTGCTGTCAGGGCAATGGGGTTTCCAACAGAATTCTTCCCTGTTTTGTTTGCAATTCCTCGAATGGCTGGCTATTTATCTCACTGGCGTGAGTCTTTGGATGACCCGGACACAAAGATAATGAGACCAGCACAGGTATTCTTTTACCTCACCTTCACATCTTAGTTCTTCATTATTTTGGGATGATATTCTGTGTGTATTTTCTCCTTGTTATTGACACAACATAAGCTAAAGAATGTACCAGGTTTTCCCCCGACATTTTCTCTATAAGTTAGGAGCATATGCCTTTATCGCATACCCTCTTTAGATGATGCTACAGCATTTTTAATCTTGATTTTATTTTTCAGGTGTACACGGGCATATGGGAACGACACTACACGCGACCACATGAACGAATGGTATCACGAGAAGAGGAGAAACTGGGTCAAGTGTCAGTCTCCAATGCAACGAGGAGGCGTCTAGCCGGATCTGGGGCTTAAACCTCCTACTAAACTTTCTTTTTTCTTACCAACAGAAGAAATAAAAAGAATTTTGGTTCTATCTGTGTTAGTGCAGTACTCAGTGACTGGTCAGCATCTTTAGTCCTTGGAAAACATCTTAGACTGATATATAAGAATCAGTGTAATATATCACTGATATGTAAATCGTATTGATGCTAGAATTTGTTATTGAGCAAAAATAATGATCACAATCTCCTGCTATCTTTAGGTACTTAGCTGCTGCATCTTCTGATTGGTGTTCTGTTTTTGCTACTTCTTAGATATCTTTAAAAAAAAAAAAATTAATTCGATATCTGTACTTTTGATGTTGAGCTAATTTGCTGGGAACTCTCATAACTCTACTTGTAAATGCCTATGTTTTACAGGACATTTCTTAAATGGAATCACAATGATATATTGTGAGAAGCTAACAGCCCTACTTGGAAATTCTTGTAATTTATAATTACTTAATTAACTTTTGAAAAGTATTTTTAAGTTTTTTATTTCTCTTCCAAGTGATTAAGTAATTTAACAAAAGCTATAGTGTACAAGTTGGTTATTTGATGTTTTTGCTAGCTTCTATTAATTTTTACAATATATTTAGAAATTTGCCACTTTAAGCATTAAGCTCACAATCATTAAATTAAATCACTTCATCAAAAGCATACTCTTTTACAAACATGCTGTCATATTATTCCTAGTTTTTGTGTTTCATTGAATCTCTATTTATACATATTTCTTCAATAGTGCTATTCTAAAATTTTGTGTGAGACCGTTCATAAACTACTGATTGTTTTCAAAGTGTTAAAATGTCATGCCATATGTCACCATGATACTCTTTTTATGCTCCATTTAAATGTGAGATTTTTTTAGGCAAGATTTACCCTGTCCTTGGTTAACAAACTATCGAACTGTACTTGTGTACTACCAACATCACGCGTCATATTTTTGTGTGCGACTGAACTAAAGTCAGTATGATCAAACAAAACGATCTTGGGATGTTTGATGTATAATAAAGGCAATATTTTGATAGGAAAAATTGACATTTCAAGACGGTAATTAATTGTCATAGCAAGTATTATTGATAGGGAGAATAATACTACTCAAATCTGATTATCATGTATCAAAAGCCAACCAATGATCAAAATAATAGAGTTCAACTCAACAGAAAATGTTTAGAAATTCAGGAAACCTGTTACGGCCCACGCGGAAC
>JAPKLY010000099.1:0-25425 GCA_026898435.1 Prunella vulgaris
GGGGAATAACTCATATGGACTCAGGATGAAGGAATCCCAGAGAGAATGTGAATGGTTGTAGGGGGAACATTCAGTAAAAGATGGATGATCAGTATAGACTGACTAAGATTCTGGACACAGAACTCAGGGCTTGTCACCCTGATAGTGCAATAAGTGGTATCAGTCAGAATACAAATCTGACTGACTGGTATGTTATCTGATTTTTATCTAGTCATCTGATCTTGCGTGCATTTTTCTTATACTGTTTGCTGTATTGTCAAATCAATTTAATTTGTCAAATGATCCCAGCCATTCGTTTTAATATTTGGTTATTATTTAATACAATTTATTTGAATTAAATACGGACATGCTCTAATGTGCATTTAATGCACTGTGGGCGGGAATAGTTTTCGATAAAATTTAACCAATTACTTTTGAAAAACTGAAGAGTCAAATGCTTTTCACTGCTCAATCTTGACCATTGAATCTCATAGGTCATTATTTTCTAAGCCACCAGATTAAAACCATTTTTTTGTATAAATAGGGGAAGATTGTGTTGTTAAAATCTTTATGCACCTAAATATTTCCCTTACATATTTTCTCTAAAACCCGATTCTCTTCATTTCTTCATATTATTTCAATGGCGTCTCCTTCTGCAGATTCCTTCTTTGGAAATCTTTTCCATCTAAGGAATGAGATACATTATGAACATATGGGGATTTCTCTTCTAACCACTCAGACATTTTGCCTGTACAAGAAATTTTTAATAATGCAGGTCTTCTGCAGTTCATTACTGCAAGACCACAGAGGATCCACCCAAGACTTGTTGCTGCCTTCTACTTAAAGATGGCGCAGAACAAGGAGTCCCAGGAGTGGGAAACTTGCATACCCCTGACCACCTGTACAAAGGGGAAGGATGGAGAGGAGGAGATGACCAGGAGATGGGTCACTCTCAACATCAAGAGAAAGATTAAGGAGGTTTTTAATCTTCCCAGTACAGGACGAAGCCCAGTGAATTATGAGTTTGGGAATGAGAAGGACTTTCTCCAGTCCTTATGTGATGGGGAAGTCGTCCTGAAGTCGGGCCTGAATAAATCTGTCCTGAGGACTGAAAACCACCACTTCTTCGACCTGACAAGTCAGGGAGTGATGGGGATTGCCGGAGGATTGGAGCAGATCTCCAGACCAAAGCTTTATACAATGATAGCAATCTCGGACGCCTCTCTGCACAACTTTAACTGGGAGGATTACTTCCTCCAAATGCTGGTGGCTGAGACCATCAAAATCAAGTACTCGCCAGAGGGGCAGGCGACTTTCGAGGCCAAGATGCACTTTGGCACCAAGATTTCTATGCTCTTGGAGACCCTGGATCTCGGTGATGTGGATCAGGCCCAATCACTCGAGATTCCAGCGAAAATCAATCTATTCAGGGCTTACTCCGATGATGCTGGTACCAGGAGAAGGCCTCGGACTCAGAAGAAGAAGGCCCAGGCGAGCATGACTGAAAGAGTCAAGGCTCAGGCGGGCAAGTCTTTTGAGTCTGATACAGCAAAGCCAGCGGAGGATAAATCTAAGCCCTCAAGACCCAAGCAACAAAAGCTGAAATTTCTCTATTCAGGGTTAGCAGAGCGAGAGAAGAAACTCGTGGAAGAGCGAGAGAAGAAACTCGTGGAAGAGCGAGAGAAAAAGCTTGTGGAAGAGAGAGCTGCTGAAGAAGCTGTTCAGCATGCAACTCCGGAGAGGGAACCAGCTCAGGCGCATGCCATTCTTGAAATTGCTCCCATTTCATCTGTTCCGGATGTTGTATCCCCTGATCCCAATCAACTGATCCTTAACATCGCTGAAACTTATCAGAATTTGGATCAGGTGGAGCCTGCTCAGGAAGGAGGAGTTGAGTAGGAGGCTGCTGAACCAGTTCAGGCTGAAACACCATGGCCGTTCCCTGCGCCCGATGTAAATATTCTTTCAGACTTTGAGATAGTAGCAAGGGGAGCGGCAGCTGAAATGGTGGAAAGGAGATTTCCAGATCTCACTGAAGCTCAGAAGGAGGCAGTTGTGCAACTCCGCACTTTTGCCATGATCAGAAATGCTACATGGTCTGAGCTCAGTCAGCTAGGAGAGTCCAGAGGTTGGGACTGCATTGCAGATTTAGAAGTCGCCCTCTTTGATCATTTTGATGTAAACTCTCTACATCAATTGATTAAGATGGTGAATTTTATCAGAACAGTCCGCCGAACCTATCCTGAGCCTGAACCTCAGAATGCTGAAGAAGAGAAGGGAGAGGTGAAGGCAGCTGAGCAGGAGGTGGTAATGATTGCTGATGATGATCAGCAAGGTGGCACTGAGGGAGTCAGTGCACCGGCCGATGAAGCAATCATGGGACCCGGGATTACGGAGGCTTCAGGAGAGGGTCCACCAGGCATGGTCTGAGTCAGAGGCAAATGGACTACACCCGAAGCTATATATCTTCAGAATTCCTCACGAGCTCTTGGCAATCTGCACAGGAGAGTCATCCTCATTGAGCGAAAAACTAGTAGGGTTGGTTCGAATTCTGAATTGCTGAACAAGAAACTGAACAACCTGGACCGTGACCAGAATGATATGGCCACTGATATGCATGCTGCAATAGATCTCCTTGGGGAAAATCGGACTAAAATCAATGTAGACCTCACTGTTATTTCTGAGCAATCAGATAGTTTCAGATGTGCAGACTCAGCAGGAGACTAAGCTTGCCAATTTTCTGGATCAACAACTGTCTGAAAAAGTTGATCAACTGGTTGATGAGAAGTTGGTCAAGCTGAAAGCTGAACTGAAGGAGGAACTGCTGAGTGAGATGTCTGAACAGGAGAAAGATGCAATCGCCACTGCCCTGAACAATCGGATGATGAGCTTTGAAGGACGGCTAAAAGCTGAGCACAATTCAGCCATCGACAAGCTAAGTGTTGGCCTGAGAGGGATGGCCAGGCAGATTGGGCAATTGCAGGGGAAGCAGACTGAGATGGATGGTCAGTTTACACTATTGGCGGAGTCAGTGGATGAAGTTGTCAAACGGATAA
Organism: Prunella vulgaris; assembly: GCA_026898435.1. Lineage (NCBI taxonomy): Eukaryota > Viridiplantae > Streptophyta > Magnoliopsida > Lamiales > Lamiaceae > Prunella > Prunella vulgaris. Next base: position 3,036 of record JAPKLY010000099.1, read on the forward strand.
ATGACGATGATGCCAAAAAGGGGGAAGAAGAGAAGAAGCAGACTGCCACTACTGGTAAAGCAAAGAAGAAAAACTTCCCCCCTGAACTGATAGCGGCGGAAAGAAAGAGGACAAGGTCCGTCACTGCCATCAAAGCTGCTGAAGGTTCAGAGCCGAAAAGATTGAGGTCGTGCGAGGACCCCGCTCTGGAGCCTTTGTACAAGGAGATGGAGGAACACATGCAAACTGAGCTGACCACTCAGAAGAAAATGGTGATAACTGAAGCTGAAAAGATAGCAAAAATGAAGGAGATCTCGCTCCTCAGTCAGATCCAGCGCCTAAAGGAGTCCAATGAATATCTGACTTCGCAGGTTCAGAAGAAGAAATCTGAATCTTCTGGATCTCGGATGAAGACTCAGAGGAAGATTGTGGTCAGTTCAGATCAAAGTCATCCTCCACTGAAGTGTGTGGAAGACTTCATTCCGATAGAGATGTTGGAGGTATGGATTCCGATCCGAAATAGGTGGGCCTACCTATTCTACGTGGTGGGGTTATGGGACGATCTGACTGAAGAAAAAGACGTCATACTCCATCACTGGATGGTACAGGAGCATCCTGATCTCTGGGCTGAAATCATCAGACATGCTGACACTGAAGGTGTAGAGATCTCTCCTCCTGAATTCATCAAGTACCCTCCTCCACTCTTTAGGAACTCCAAGCAACTGGACCGGAAAGCAATTTCTGAAGAAGTCGTCAGAGTAGGACGAGCTGCCGGGGCCATTGCTGATCGAAATAGGATGAAGTAGGTCCTGAACCGGGTACTGGAGATGTACGACATTCCACTGACTGCTTGGAATAAGGATGAAGACTAGATCAGGAGCTAGTTGTTCAGAAATTTTATAATAGCTTCAGGATACTTGTATTTTCTTATCAATCAATGAAGTTGTTTACTTTTCCTGAGTACAACTTCTTGTTGACTCCTGAATCTACTTTTCTGAATCCTTATCAAGAACTGTACTAACCCATTCCTTATTTTCAACTTATAGACTAAGTACCTAGCTTGTCAGGTGGTACTGAGTTGTTCTCACTGACTAAGTCAGTTGATTGTATAGATGAATAGGAATTTGCTTAAGGGTTTTGGCATCATCAAAAAGGAGGAAATTGTTGGGACAATCTGAGTGTTTTGATTAGATCCCAAAACCCCTGATGAATTTGCCTAAGTATAGCTATTCAGGATAAAATAATTCAGGATAGTTAGGTTAGAGATTCAGTACAGGAGGACCATGCTGAAGACTGAAGAATATTGGAGTCGACCCAATTTACTGAAGTCTGAAGTGTAAACCATCCTGAAGGAGTCAGTCAGTCTTGCTGAAGATTGTCTGTTCTGAAGCTGAAGATCGAAGCCTGCTGATTCATCCTGAAGTCAATCCTGAAGTACCATTGGCTGATGTTTTTACTGAGTACACTAAGCATACTCAGGACAGAAGTTAGTCAGTGAAGAGTAAGTGTCACCTATCAGGCTGTGCTGAATGCACTTAAGACCTGACTTAGGCCTTGGTTCAGTTCACCTGAGTCCTGTAAGTCCGAAGCAAAAAGATTACACATACTGGGCTGAATAACCTATCAGGCTGTGCTGAATGTACATAGGACCTGACTCAGGCCGTGGTTCAGATCACCTGAATCATGTAAGTCCAAAGAAAAAGGTTATTTATGCTATGGGACAAGAGACAAAAAGAATGTCAGCAAGACTCCATTAAGACTCACGTGCAGACTGAGTTATTAACAAGAGACTCAGAGCATTGAATGTACGAGAAAGGACAAATGTCTGAAGGTCAACTAGCCGTTATAATGGAGAGCCAATGATCTTTAGACACGCATGCACGGAGTCTGCGCAGCATTTAATGCGTCTCAAAAAGTTGCAGGTGATGTGACAACTTGCCAGAATAAACATGGCGGGTAGGTCAAACAGTATTTCTAGCCTGCAATCTACCTAAAATAGGAAAGATTTGATTTGACTTCCTCCAACGGATCTATTTTGAATCTTGCCTATAAATATGGAGAACCTTGCACCCATTAAAGGTTAACGGGAAATTTCCAAGAGAAAACTCTCAAGAATCCAAGCATTCAAAGCATACCATAAACAACACTCTGCAATTAAATTTTCCTAGTGTTGTAGCAGGATTCACTCTGTATTTGCTTAGATCGATAGCTCTATTATTTAGCATTGATTTGTATTGCTAGAGCAATCTTAGTTGGAAACCAGAATACCAAACCACTCAAGGTGTGAGATTGGTTGGTTAGAAGGACTGGGACTTGTAAAACGCCCAGGGGTCAGTTCCTAAGAGAGGAAGTTGGCTACTCGTGTCCCTTGGCACGTAAAACCCAAGCACCTATCCTCAGGGTTTTCAGGATAGCTTCCTGTTAAATCAGGTCGTGGACGTAGGAGTTGGTTATCTCCGAACCACGTTAAAAAGTCCCCTGTGTGCTGATTTACTGTTCTGTTCAGGATCATAACTGTCATCATAATAAACTGAACATCCTGCATCGCTTTTCCATTCAGGACTGAATCAATCATCCTGAATCTTAACACTGTGCACTCAGCCTTAACCACCAGTTTACTAAGCAAACTCAGAGAAAATGTTTTCAGAAACTAAAAACGAGTAGAACCTAAGGGCTCACTTTCCGCACCCACTCTGACTCACTGAGATAGTAGTCCAACTGACTTGCTTTCAAGCGGTCAGTAGGTTTATTATCTCTACTGAGCTTCCGAGCACTTTACTCACACTCAGCTTATCTGACTCGTTACTGAACTGTCCCTGCTGCCCCTGTGGACCTTCAGCATACTGAGTACTTCAGGAAAAATCTGACATCAGTGTATTCCCCCCCCCATACACTGATTATACTCATTTCGGGACCAACACTTTAAATTATTATTTCCAAGATATTATTCAAACAAAGATTTCATTGTTTAAGTCCTACAATTTTCGAATTTTCCCCTATTGCAAGTAAGATATATTTTATTTTCCAAGATATCTTCAAGATTTGATCATGAACCAAATATTTCTTTCCTTCCCTATAATTTTCGTCCAGCATCTATTTTTCAAGCATAATATTCATTAAATCTTCATATATTCATCAAGATATTAAGTTAAGCCCAATATCTTTCCATCCTATAAATATAAGACCCTTCTTGGCATCAATCTTACACCTATACCTTAGTAAATTTCGAGAAATTGAGAGAGAAAGAGAAAGAGATACCGAAAGTTAGGATTTAGAATTGTGAGAATTCGAGATTCACTTGAGGAAGAGGAAGTTGGAGGATCGATTCAAGAATTAGGTGGCCAAACGTACACACACAAACCATTTTTCTTTCAAAGAAATCAAGGTGGGGAATTCATGGTGAAAAGTGGTAAAACGGTTCGATTTTTAAATATTTAGTTTGATGTGTTTATGTGCTAAAAGAATGGATACTCTTATGTAGTATCAACCAATGGGTGCTCTTAAGTAGTGCTAAAACAATGGATATCCTTATGTGGTATCAAAGAATGGACGCTCTTATGTAGTGTCAAAAGAGATGCGCTTAAGTCGTATCAAAGAATGTAAAAGTTGGTATGTTTTCATGTATGCATGTCCTTTATATTTAGACTTCGAACTAACGTTCCCCACGGAGTGATTATTTATGATTACTCACCCCTTTCACCAAACTATTTTCAGATTATGTCGAGTAAAGGACGAGGTGGCCATGGTGGAGGCGTGTGGATGTGGGGATAAAAGGAATATGAAAAGATGAATTCATACGCAAGTTTGTTATTTAATTCGTTTTTACGAAACTTAATTAATTACGGTACTTTATTTTAATTCGTATGATGGATTTAATTTGGATTTATGAGTTTATGATTATTCTGGTACTTAGACATTATTTTATAAAATTAGACTTTTGAAAGGATTTTTCAATTATTATGATTTTGTTCTATGTGATAGATTATGGATTATTCTAAGTATTAATCATGTTTTAGAGTATTAATTTGTTAGGAATTTAATTAATTAGTATATTTATGAATTAGGGCAGAAATATTTCGTGCCTTATGTGTTTATGTGTTAGGAATTAAGTTGCATGTGAAAAGATATGATTTATGGTCCTATATATTAATTAGAGTCCTTAATTTTGCATGACTAGAATTAATGTTTTGTAAGTCCATTAATTCCGAAATTTTTACTGTATAATTGCCATGAAAAATGATGTTTATAAACTAAATTTCACGATTTTATCAATAGTAGAAGTCTAGGGTTTAATTTTAGTCCTTTAACTACCTTGTATGCGACTTTTATGAAAGAATCAAGAAGATTTCGTTAATAAAATATTTTTACCAGTATTATATGATTTATTAAGTATTTTAGACGTTATTATTTAATTGGTAATATGAGATTTGATAAAAGAATGATTTTCTAACAAACTAGTGGACTGTTTTCGAAAAACCTATGTCTTACAGCCGTAAACGAGATTTTGTGTGGTTCAATGAGTATATTCTGATATTATGTGACTTGTTAAGTTGGAATTATTTAGGTTGCATGTGGATTTAATTATTTGGGAATTATTATTATTTTTAATATTTATTATTATTCAAGGCATGTATTTTTATGTTAAGTTTTTAATTGATGATTTATGTAAGAGAATTATGTTTTAAATTTAAAGAGTTTTTAAAGAAAATGAAAATTTTATTTCAAGATTAGGTAGTTCACGCCCAAAAAGATTATTTTAAAAAATTATTAAAGACTTCCGCTGTTTATAAAAATTGGGGTGTGACAATTCACTCCTACAAAAATCAAGCAAGTATCAACACTCACCTAGAAGAGTCAAGTAAACAAAGAAATAAAGAAAAACAAAGTAAACATCAATACAAGCCTAACAAAGTGATCGTTTCCCCGGCAACGGCGCCAAAAACTTGTTTGCCAAAATCGTGATGATTTCCACGCAAGTGAACGTGGTCATTGTTGTCGTGGCAAGTTAACCAAGTTAAATATCGAACACAGGGAAACGATGCGATATCAAGCAAGCATTGAATGTCTACAAAAGGCTAATAGCTAGGAAAGCAAGAAAACCATCAAGGATTCTATCTACTATGGCAAAGCAAAGTAAATCCTAACTATCACCTCAAAGAAGTGAGCAAGTGTGAAGTGTACATGGAAGTAATCCTACTATGGTTCCTCTAGTATCCTATCCATCCTAGCATGTAAAAGATCTCTTGGTGTCTTAGTCAAGCCAACTAGTGTCTAGATCTCTCTACAACACAAGGTAAGGGCTCTATTAGGTGTCTCGATCTCTCTACAACTTCTAACACTCCAGTTAAGAGGTCTTAGGCTAATATGCAATTCTCATTGGTCATACAAGCCAAACATCAAACACTTGGTATGCATAAGATTCTTATAGCTCAATTCTCATTTCATTGCTAAAACATATAAGCCATACATTCCAACTAAACATCTCAAGCATTCATACAAGTCATTAATAAGATCACTAATTTATGCATAGGATTAACAAGAGACTAAATTTACCATAGTATTAATACAACCATGCAACAAGGAATTAGCCCATGGCTAATTGGAAATGCAAATCATCAATTAACATTCTAATCATCATGAATAAGAACTATAACAAGAGAATTAAAGGAAAACTTACCATAAGTGGATGAAATTGAATACAATCTACAAACCTCCAAAGTGCTAAATCTTGATCCAAATCTTGAAAACGTAAATTGAACCGTAGAATCGTAGCTAAGAACGAGACTAATCTAATGGAGAAAATGGATTAAAGATCCAATGGATGGATCAAAAGTAAAGGTAGAGAGAAGTATGAAATCTAACTAAGAACCCACTAATAACATCTAATCTCTCTCTCTCTAAAACTACATAATGATACTAATGAAGAAGATGCCTTTGAGAATCTGATTCTTGAGTATTTATAGTGCCCACAATGCTAAGACCAACTTGCCCTTCATTAAACGCGCGAAAGGACGAGAATGCCCTCGAAAATGTGGAATCTCGGACAGCTGCTCGGTCATTGGCTTGGAGCCACTCGGTCATTGGCTTAGAGCCACTCGGTTATTGCACAAGCCTCCTGAGGGAGCGGGAATTTCTGCCCTGGGCCGTAGCGAACCGCTCGGTCAGCCTTAGTGGACAGCCCGGTCGCCAGTTGGGAACCGCTAGGTCGCAATGTAAGTGCCGACATCCAATTTTTTTTAATTCCATTTTTGACCCTACGGCTCATCCAAGCTTCCTAGGGTCTTCCAATGAGTGTATAAAATATTTCCATGGCCTTGGTTTCCGTCATCTCATCCCATGTAGTCGGAAATTCCTCATTTTGCTCGTTTTCACTATAAAACACAACTTTCTAGCCAAAAAAGGGTTAAATACACAAAGTATAACATATTAGGGTCAAATATGAACATAAGCACATAAAAACCATGTAGAAATGGATGAAAAAACATGCAATTATGACCCTAATCAACCACTATCCACCACAATTTCCTAACTATCCCAATTACCCTATAAACCAACCTTATTACCCACCACCACCTCATAACTACCCGTATTATCCATATCCAACACCACCACAAAATCCTACACCACAAATTGTTCATCCACCTCAAAACCTAAACAATGAACCACTACTTCGTGATTACTTTGAGCCAAGGGTAAATGAATACTATGATGGTATTGAAAGGCCACCTATTGATGCGGAGAAGTTTGACTTAAGCACTAATCTCTTGAAGATGTTGAAAGAGTCACCTTTTGAAGGATCAAGCGATAAAGAAGATCTGAATGCTCATCTTAGTAAGTTTATGGAAATCTGTGATACTATCAAGTATAAGGGCATGTCGGACAATGTGAAGAAGCTTCGTTTCTTCACCTTTACTTTGAAGGGAAGAGCTAAAAACATGGATACAATCGATGAACCCCAAGGCTACGACGTGGGAGGAGTTGAGCTCGCAATTCCTAAAGAAATTCTACCCTCCATCGAAACTGCTCAAGGCAAGGGAAGAAATCAAGACTTTTCGTCAAAAGGCAAGAGAGACTATTTCTAGTGCTTGGGAAAGATATCAAGCCCTACTCTTGGCTTGTCCACAGCATGGTTTGAGAGAGGAGGATATACTTTTGACGTTTACTATACGCCTTCATGAAGGAGACAAAAATTATTTGAACTCTTGTTTGGACAAGTGAATGGACAAGAAAGAACGGTTCGCCAAGTGAATGGAATAATTGAAAACATTTCAGCCAATGATGCTTTTCAAAGGGAAGTGTGTGTTGGAACGGGCGACCGAGTCTCTCTATTTGAGGAAAACATGAAGAATATGATGCTCATGATCTATGGAGGACAAAATCAAAGCCAAGCCCCTACTCCGATGTAAGTAAATGTAGTTGAAAGTGTTCCTTCTCCTACACCTTCTACCCAAGAGGAGGTGAGTTATATGGGGCGACCCCAATACAATAACTCATTTCCTAGCAATCAAAGGCCATCCATTGTTCCGCCATTTCGAAAACAAGGAGGTCCTTATCCTAATCAAAGTAATCCGCCCAACAACCCGAATCAGAGGCACAAAAACTTTTCATATTCAAATCCCAAGGGAGCAATCCAATTGCCTCCCGGGATTGATTCGGGGTCAAAGCCACCGAATAATGAGGGCAGGGGAACAATGGATGACACTTTGACACTTATTTTGAAAAAGATGGAGGACATGAGATTGGAAAATGAAAGATGACATGATGAGACGAATAGGAAGTTTGATGATTTATACAAGGCACAAGGGAGTCAAATCAAAAGCCTTGAATTTCAAATGGGATAACTTGCTACGTCAATGAGTCTGCATGTCAACAAAGGTAAGTTCCCTTCGACCACCGAAACAAATTCTAGAGAGCATTGTAACTCCATTATGTGTGTGGATGTTTCGAAGGAGATGGTAGGGAATTGTACCTTGAAAATGTTTCATGATGAGCAAGTTGAGGAAGCACGTTGTAGTGAGAGAGTCAATGTTTTGGATGGTGATAGTAAGAAGATGGGAGTAGTTTCGAGGTTGAAGAAAAAAGATGAGAAAATGAAAGGGAAAGTGAAGATAGGGGGTGAGGAAAGAATGGAGGAAGAAGGGTTAGTGGTAGAGAAAGAGAAGGTGGAAATTTCGAAGGGAGTAAAATATAAGCTTGATGAGAGGCTTAAGAAGTTCCTTGACTTGTTTACAAAGATGTATGCTAACATGCCGTTCAAAGAGGCAATTGAGCAAATGCCGACATACACAAGATTCTTGAAGGACCTTATGTCAAAGAAAAGAAAGAATGAGCCCGAGATCGTCAAACTTACTCAAGAGAGTAGTGAGCTTATTAGGAAGCATCTTCCTAAGAAACTCAAAGATCCGGGAAGCTTCACTTTGGATTGCCACATTGAAGGAAGCAACAAGATCAAAGCTTTATGCGATCTAGGGGCGAGTGTAAATGTTATGTCGTTATCAATTGCTAAAAGGCTTGGTTTGAATGATATGAAGCCCATGTCGAGTAAGCTTCATATGGCGGACAATTCAAAGGTTCAACCTAGAGGCATTGTGGAAGATGTAGTAGTTCGAATCGGTAAGTTCTTGTACCCTGTGGATTTTGTGATTTTGGATGAAGTAGTGAGGAGATTCCTTTTGAAAAGAGAAAGAAATTGAATATAGATGAAGATAAGGGGGTGAACAAAGTATTGAAGAAAGGAAATTTTTGGAGAAGGAAGTTGAGTGATGTAAGTCACTCAACTCTTGTTGATATTGACTTCACTTGAGCTTAAGAGTCATCCGACTAGGGGACGTTAAATCCAAGAGCTAGGTGGGAGGCAACCCACCCTTATATCCTTTTTGTATCCTTTGCATGATGCTTGTTTTTGTTTATTTGGTTTGATAATTTTAGGGATGAAGCTTCAATGCCAATTTTAGTCCATTGATCTTGTGAATTGATTGCTCTTTGATTTTTGTGCTAATTTGAACAAGAATAGACTTGAGGAACATATATTTGGCTAAAGTTTTGATGAATATTTGGTTTAGGAGTTGATATTAAGTGTGTATTGGTTTATTGGGCTTGCATATCTTAATTAATCACTCTTTCCAAACTTTATTAGGGTTTTTTATCCAAAAAAGTTTGGGGGTGTGATTCGTGATTAATTTTCCATTTTCATGATTAATTTGACGGTGCTTAATGATCATTAATGATGTATGAAGAGCTTTAACTTGTGTTGTGTAGGAAAATGAAAGAAAAATGCATGAAAAATGTGTAAAAGGGTGAAAATTGGAAGTGGTGTAGGATGGCTCGGATTCATGCGCCTATCAGCTTGGGTTCATGCATCGTAAAACTTGTGTTCGTGTGCCTGCCCTCTAGTTCGTGTGACGAAGGACCGCACGCACACACGAACGAACTGGTTCGTGCGGCCATCGGCTTGGGATCATGCGACGATGGGTGATTTCCAAATTTTGACAATTTTGGTCCAAGTTTGACTACACTTCCCAAGGTTGACCTATTCATTCTTTACACTTATATTCTACTCATTCCACACACAAACACACACTTCTCACAATATTCTTGCACTCAATTCTCTCTCAAAACCAAGAAGTAGAAGAAGGAAGAATTTTTTTTTTCATATCTCAATCACTACATCTTCTTTAATCAATTCCTTCCATAGGTATGTTTTTCTTACTCTCCTCTTTCTATTTCTTGTATTATTTTAGAAAGTCCTTGGTTGAAATTGTTGGAATTAGAAATTCATGTTTAAGGGTTCTTATGCACAATTTTGGGGATTTTTTATTCTAGCTTGTTTTTGTGAAATTGAAGATGCATTTATGCTATATTGTTGATGGTTAATCCATTGGGAACTCAATTACATGTTGATTGTGTGAATTAGGGACTTAATTGAAGATTGAAATTTTGGGGGTAGGCATAGTGACGAACTTTAGGAAATTTTGTACAAACATTTGATTTTCATGATAATGTTGTGCTAATTGCTAGTATGTATGAGTATATTGGTAATAGGTTGGGTTAATTGTATTGATTCACCTATGAACTTTGCTTATTTGAGGTTTAATTGATAAATGGCATTGGCATAACTACTAGTTGCATGATTATTTCCTTGATTCTAGATTAAGAACCATTTTGTTCAATCTTATTATACTTAGTGAATGAAGTTGATTGGGGCTTGTGTTTATTGTTCCTCTCTTGCTAAAGCTTAGTATTCTCATAGGAGATGTCGATGGATATTAGTGCTCATTGTTTATATCTTGATAATGCCCAACATTCTTGTAGGAAATGTCTAAAAGAGGTAAGGGCAAGGCTTCGAGTTCAAGAACTAAAAAGGGTTGGAATGATCCTACAATGGAGGATGAATGTTTAGTAAAATGTGGAGAAAAGCCTTCAAACTATAGGTTGTTTTTCGAAGATAATGAGAACTTCTTCAAGACCTTTGAGAAAGTTTGCATCATTGACTTTCGATCGGGAAGATACTATGATAAGAGGTCTTTTGCCGGGTGCAACTTTGGGGATAATATTGAAGAAATGTTTGCTAACATAGGATGGAGGGGTTTGCTTGACATACAACACTTCGATTCTTTTCAGAGATTGAATATTGAGTTCTCGAGCACACTTCAAGTCAAAGAAGTGGATGGAATACCTTCTAAAGCAAGATTTCAGATTGATAATGAGAATTATGTCTTGACCACCAACCAAATCAATGAGTTCTTTGGCTGTGAAGAGAACCTCGATATGCGTAATTTCTATGCGTGGGAAAGATTCACTCGAGCTCAAGAGGTTTGGGAAATGATTAGTGATGATGAAAATGCCTACAATGCTCAATTTTCTAAGTCCTTTTATCTTGTTAATCCTATATTATGTTGTGTGCACAAGATAATAGCAAATTCTATTTTTTGCTAGAGTTGAGAGTAACAGGATGAGAAGTGATGAGCTATACATCTTGAATGCGATGTTGACTTCTAAGAAGGTTGATTTCGGGGCTTATCTTCTCAAGAATCTTAGTCAACAAGTCTCAAGGCCTAATTGTGCTTGTGGGGGATTAATTGCGTTAATTGCTCAAAAGGTAAGTCCTTTACCGGAAAGAGAAGGTGCAATAGGTGAGATGATTATTGTGGATTACATGATAAGGACTAAGAAGTTCAAAAAGAAGATGAATGTTGTTTGCGCTGTTGGGAGAAATATCAAGGATCTCTTTCCTCTACTCGAGTACGAGTTAATCACAGTGAAAAAGAATGAAAACTTGAAGCTTGATTCGCCCGAGCACATTCAAGTTAAGGAACAATTCAATCGTAAGATAAAGGAACGAGTGAGGGGTGAATCGAGTTCGCAAGCACAAGAGGAGGAACAAGTTGAATAGCAAGAGCCTATGCAAGAGGGGAACTACTTTGAGCAAGAAGGAGCGCGTGTGTTTGAGGGGTTAACGTACAATGAATGGGGTCATGAGGTATAATCTTTGAGGATAGATGTGAATGAGCTTAAGAATGAGTATTCTTATCTTAGTTCGGATGTGACAAGGTTGACCGACAACTATCGTTCTCTCAACACTTATGTGGATTCGATTAATAGGAACGTGAGTTCGATGCAATCAAGTATGAACACCATGAATACGAACATCAATGAAATCCTTGAGGCTCAAAGAGCGATGATGAATTGGCATATAGGGGAGCGTCACTTCACACATCCAAGATATCCTTCTCCGTGATGTGTAAAAACGTCATGAGGAAGGGTAACAGTTTCTTATCCCTATCTTGCTTCTTATCCCGTATTTCTAATTTAATTTGTTTTATATTAGTATTGTTTTAAGATTGTGGGATTTTTAGGTAGTTGTGTGCTTTTGAATTGCTTAGTTGTGATGCAATGACTTGGATTAGGATGTTGTTTTTGAGTATTTTTTGTTTTAATTGGAGCATTGCATGATTTTTTCTTCACTCTTTGCCAAACTTTTTAGACCCTTGGTCCAAAAAAGTTTGGGGGGTGTGTTCGTTTCATAAATCTCATTGCAATGTTATTCTTTTGATGATTTGTAGTGCTTTCTTATGTCTTGTGACCATATGCTTATTTTGATGCCTTATTTTGCTTGTTATGATTGCCATATTGTTGCTAGTTGAGAGCTATGATGCATGAGCTATGTTTATGATTGTATGGATGGTGTTGAGAAGTCATGATTTGATGTAGTGGACTTATTTCTTAATTCATGTCTTGTCTAGTTTGCTATGGATTTTATGATGCTTGATACTTTGATGATTTGAGCACTTTTGATATGATATGAGTCTTGATCACCTTACCCGTGAGGTTTTGAGCCGATGATGCCCGTTTCAATTTTGAACGGATGATATTCTTTGATGTGAGTTCCACGCACATACATGTTACTCTAGAACTTGGCTTTGGTCTTATTTTAGGCTACATTAGATGAAGAGTGATACGCAAACTCGTTTTCACACAAATTCGCTAAGCCTACAAGTGTATAGGATCTTTGTAGCGGTAAGCTTGACCAAGTAATAAAAAATATCGAACCCAAGGGAGGTGTCTAGTGCAAGGAGACAACAAGAAATGGAGTGCTACTAAAGCTAAGAAAGCGGTAAATGTTTTCGGGTTTTGGGGTTTAACAAAAATAAAATCAAAGCAAGCTAAATTAACTACCTAATCAAGACCAACTAGGATAAAGTGAGGATGTGTGCTTAGGGTAATTTCAATTAAGTGAGTTTCGTGACCTATTGTGTCTATGCCTAATCTCGATTCATCAAACAACTAAACTAGAGAAAAACTCTCACCAAATTAAGTAAACGCAGCTCTCGCTTGTTGTCCACTCAATCTAGTGCCTAATCGTGAGTGTTCTCGATGACCTATCCCCTCTCGGTGTAATAGACGTCCTAACAATAGCAATTTAACGGTTCATTCAACACAACGATACACCTAATAGAGCAAACGCAGCTCTCGCTTGTTGCCTACTCAATTAAAATGCACAATTATAAAAGAACAATCCACTAATGCTCAAAAAATCCAACGTTTAATAATTAAATCACTCATTCCACCCAATCACACACTTAATCAAGAAAACGCAGCTCTCCCTTGTTGCTAACTTAATTAATATGCATAATCGAATAAAAATAATCATGTCAAGCCCAATTAATCCACAAATTAGGAGTTCAATTATTTAACAAATCAAAATTAAAACAATAAACACAATAGAATCACTAATCCCCACTAAGTATTCATCACCCAAAACACAAGAGATTTAACCCATAATCATTCCAATCAAACCCATAACAATATCAAAGCAATAATCTAAGAGCATAGAAAATACCAACTCAAAATGAATAGATAGGAAAAATATCACATCTATGGGGTCTCAATAGCTCAATCCTTTGCAAGAAATTAAAAGACTACACTAACATCTATCTAAAATTTGCAGAAAAATTAAACCCTAACTAATGTGTGTGTTTAGTGTGTAAAAATGGGGGAGAAGAGCTCCCCCTTGCTTGGAGCAGAAACTGCCGAGAATATGTTTCCTCCTCCTGATGCTGAATTCCTTATATATATACATGATCCCTAGCTGCCTTGGCCCATCAGACAAATTAATCACTGGCCCAATAATCAAAAAGCCCAAAACAAACTTTGATACCAAGCACGGTTTGGAAGGAAGCACGGGTAGAACAGGAATGGGCAAACCGTGCTTAAATCTTCAAATTTAACTGTTCGGTTTGGCATTTTCAGCACGGGTCGTGCTTTTGAGTATCACCCGTGCATAATTCTTCGAATTTAGTTGTTCGAGTTAACACTTGGAGCACGGGTTGAGGAGTAAGAAAAGAAAGCAAGGGTTGCATCAATTTTAAGAAACGCTTTTACCTTGTAGCAACTCTTCACTTTTCCAACGCTTTTATCTTCAAAGTGGCAGGGGAGGCGGCGGGAAGATTCCGGCGATGAGGTTGAGCAAGGGCATGGTTGCGGTGCTCGATTCTGGCGACGACGAGGAGTTTTTCCGGCAAAATTTGCAGCAATTGAGAGCTTCTTTCTGGTAACAGCTTGCTTCGAATTTTGAAAATGGTGGCTTCATTTGTTGCGAGAGTTCCATGGTGGGTAGGTGATTGAAAGAGTGGTGGCTGTTGGTGAATTCCGGCGGAAGCTTGCAGCGGTGGCCGCCTCTTCTTCAAACAGCTGCTGTGGTGGTTAGCATTTGGTTTCTCTGGCTTAGCTTGGAATAAGAAATGGTGGTCTGAGAATTGTGTGCAGAGGTTAATGAAGATAATGGGTTGAGTGGAGTATACAAAGCCACGTTTCACTTCCTTTTCTCTCTTGGTCAAACCTGTGTACTGAACATATATAGCAATTAAAATAGCAAATGAGCTCTTCAGGCTTTTCCAATTAACACATAAATGGGCTTACAACTTTGGCCCTTTGATTAGAGAAATTAATTATGATCATGGGCCCTCAATTAATTAAATGTGCATTCATTTTTCAACTGAACTCAATTGATAATTTCACAAATTAATGCAAGAATTCCCCTTATATTTCCTACAAAATTGTAACACAAGTGATATTGCACAATTAGTCTCAAATTATCAATTTAGTGTAGAAAATGCAAGAAATCATATCAAAATTGGCAATAAAAGCACAATAATTTCAAGCAATTTTCACACTAATCAAAGAGTTCACATGATATGATTTGAGGCATTTCTTTGATCTACATTGAGCAAGGGTGTAAATGGCGCTTGGCGGTCGGCGGGCGGTCGACCACCTTCAAGCGCCAAGACCGCCTAGGCAGTGCCTAGGCGGCACCTAGGCGGCGCCAAGGTTTTTAATATATATTTAATTATTTTTAATAAAATTCTACTAATATTAATTTTTTTCTAATAAAAATGTACATTTCACAATAAATTATAAACTTAAAACATAATTAATAGTTTAATACCCAAATGCATTTTTCACAAAATACAACAAGTCCATAAAATACTAAAAACCATCATAAAATGACATTGTTCATCTTCTAAACAAAACACAAAAATATTTAGATATTAATTACTTATTATTAGTTTTATTACTTATTAGTTATTAGATATTACATTATTACTATATTAGTATTACTTTAATTATTAATTTATTAATTGTTTAAATTTAAAAATTAAAACTTACTAAACAGTACATAAGTAACATAACGCAACAAAAAAAAATAAAAATCCGCCAAAATCTGCCGTAACCCGCCAAAATCCGCCGTAACCCGCCAAATTCGCCATTTGCTTGGCGCCGCCGAGGCCGCCTAGGCGCCGCCAAGAGTCCTGACCGCCTTTTTTCACCGCCGAGGCCTAGGCATCGGCGGTCGGGTGCCGCCAAGCGCCTAGGTGGCCGCCATTTGCATCAATGACATTGAGTCACTTAGCCCCTATGAGCCTATCAATGATATTATAATCCATTGTTTACCATTTTGTGCTTTTAGACCTTTTCTTTGGCTAACCACACTTAAAGCCATTTTCCTTCCTTTTTGGAACTCTCTTGTCCTTATGATTAGTAGAGTGAAAAGAAGGAAGGAAGATTGGTGATTTGATGAAGAACTTGGTGGCCAACGTGGAAAGAAATTCGATGCATGAATTGATGTGAAAAAAAAGGTTCAAAGGAAAGTGCTTGCAAGGAATGAAAATGGTTGACTTTTTGCAAAATTATGGTCAAGTTTGACTTTTGTTGTGAGTATGATCACAACTTGTCAAAAAGGGAAGAATGATCTTTGAAAGTGTGATTTTGAAAGAGCATGAAGAGTATGTGCAACATTGCATGAAGATTTGGATGATCATTACATGATTCCTTCTATGCTTTACTAATCATACTTAGTCACTTTTATCCATATATGTTCCTTCCCTACCAAAGAGCCAACACTAAAACCTTATGAAATTCCTCATTGATGTGTGAATGATTGTCATATCAAGTGGTGGAGAATGTAAACTTGAGCCAAGCTTATGGTAGTATGTGTATGTGTTGTGATGATTGAGTGAACTTATGCACTTGAGGGTTGAGCTAAACACTTATCTTGTGAGGATCTTGACTCATTGACTTGATATCTTGCTTATTGATTCATTGTTGATGGTTGATTAGATGAGATAGTGTAACACCCCGCATAGGAAGCAGCTTTTAGTCATTTAATTTTTTTTGTTTTAGGCGTGAGTTTTGAGTGTGAGCAAGGTTTAGTCCTTTAAGTTGCTAAGCTTTAGTATTTCTTAATTAATTGCTTAGTATTAGTTGTCCCAATTAGTATTGTTTGGACCACTAAGTAGTGTTAAGTTTCGAATTTTATTAAGAGTTGAGGAGAATAATATTATTGTTGAGGTTATAGTATTAGTCCTTTAAGAATAGTATTTCTTTAAGTATTAATTCATTAAGGACATGTTAGTAATTGAGGAATTAAATTTAGGGATTTGACTTTATGAGGATTTGACCAAGAATAGGATTAAAT
Source organism: Prunella vulgaris (assembly GCA_026898435.1). NCBI lineage: Eukaryota > Viridiplantae > Streptophyta > Magnoliopsida > Lamiales > Lamiaceae > Prunella > Prunella vulgaris. The sequence continues at coordinate 19,489 of JAPKLY010000099.1, forward strand.
AATACTTGGGATAGTATTAGTAATATTTTCGAAAATAAGGAGTCTTAGACCTTAAGCAATTTTTGAAAATTAGGAGGTATTAAGACAAGGATTTCTAGTATCTTCATTTATGGAAATAAGTCATATTCTTATGCAAGAGAATAGTACATGTATTATAAGAATAAAGAGATGGTAAGGATTTGTTAAATAAGAAAATAAGTTGTCAAGTATGGAAATAGAGATACACCAAGATTATGGGCCAATTTCTTACCTCTCTTGCAAGAATTTCGGCCAGCCCCTATTCCCAAGCCCTACACACTTTTTCCAACTCTATAAATAAGTATTGATCAAGTCCCAAAACCCTTAGACACCACAAGAATTTTCGACAGCCACTAGCACCAATTTCCGGCCATTGTTTTGAAGTTATAGGACCGATTTTCCAGCAGCTTGTGAGGTTAAGAAGAGAGCAAGTTTCGGCAGCCTTAAGTAAAGAAAGGAGTAGGATTCGAGCACAAGAAATAGTCAAGCCAACGTACAACACTTCTCTTCTTTTCAAGCAATCAAAGGTGGGGGTTTAAACGGTGAAAAGTGGTAACACTAGTTCGATTTTTAAATACTATGTTTGATGTGTTTATGTGTTTATGTGCTAAAGAGGGATGCCCTTATGTGGTGTCAAAGATGAGTACTCTTAAGTAGTACTAAAGAGGGATGCCCTTATGTGGTGTCAAAGAGGGATATTCTTATGTAGTATCAAAGAGGGATATCCTTATGTGGTATCAAAGAGGGATACTCTTATGTGGTATCAAAGAGGGACACGCTTAAGTCGTGTCAAAGGTTAAGAATGATTGGTATGTTTTCATGTTTACATGTCCATTATATTTAGACTTCGAACTAAACTATCCCCACGGAGTGAATATTTTATAATTGCTCACCCCTTCACCGAATTATATTTTCAGATTTTCAAGGGTAAAGATGACGAGATCGGCGATACGGAGGAAGGTGGATGTGATGCGAGTTAAAGAAGTTAATGGATGAAGATTTTTATTAATAAACCAAGTAGGCTTTTATTTCATGTTTGAGGTATTATTTTCGGCACTTGTGTGTTTGCCACAAGACAAGATGTTTGCATGTTTTATTTCGTTGAGTGCATGGACACGTAGATGTTTGATTTAGGATTTTTTTATGGTTTGATGAATTATGGGATTTTATTATGATTTTCATGAGGTATTTTTATTATGATTATGTGTTAATTTGCATGAGTTTTAGGAGTTAAGTTGAAGAATTATTTTATTAAATAGCAGCTGATGGTTCGAAAATTATATGCATGGTTAAGAGTCAATTTATGTGTTTAATTGTTCTTATGAAATTAATTATTGTCCTTAGTTTGCATGATTAATAAGTTAAGTTTTATAACTCTAAAAATTATGAAATATTACCAGAATGTTTGACATGATTTATAATGCATATTGACCAATTTTCATGAGTTTTTACTTAGTAGAAGTCGAGGAACTGATTTTAGTCTTTTATGTGATTCTAGTCGTCAAAATTCTTGTTTTAGAAATACCAAAATATATGCCAGTCTATTTTTGAAATTTTGACAGTTTAATAGCCTTAAAATATTAAGTGTTTTGGTCTTAAAACCTGGAAGAAAATTATTTAAAAGTTTTAGTTTGAAATTAGTCCTACAACTTTATTTTACGAGCTTTTCATGTGTTTTAAAAAGGGATTTTCGTGGCAAGTGTTTAATTTATGTCTAATATGATTTAATTGAGTATTTATAGGTCTTATGTTGAATGGCAAGGCAATAGTATTAAAGAAAATGGATTTGGTATTAGTTAGTGGACTGTTTTTATACACAACCAGTTTTGATGAATACACCCAGGCTGTTTTCGTGAGTTTTATGCCCCAATGGCTGTACATGATTTGTTTAGGTATTATTGCATAATTTAATTGATGTCTTGGTTGATGTATGAAGTTGGAATGATTTAATTTCCTATGTTAAATATATTAAATTATATTGGATATATATATTTGAGATGGTATTATTTATGTTTTCCATGGATGTGTTGAACGAGTTATTTAAATTTAATGTATGATTTATTTGTTTAAATTTTTTTACTCTGATTTTAGTTTTAAAAAGGGTTTTTAAAAGAGAAGTAATTTTATTACAAGCTTAAGGGTTCACGTTCTAAAGAATGTTTTATTAAATTGTTTATTTAAAATCAAGACTTCCGCTGATTTGAAATGCTTAGAATTTTAGGGCGTGACAGATAGCATGCTAGATTTGCTTGACATTGATGGATATTTTCATGGCATTTTACTTGTGCTCGATACTTCATTGATACAATTATTCCCCTATCTTATCGCTTCGTTGCTCGAGGCCGAGCAACAATCTAGTTTGGGGGTGTGATTAGGGTCATAATTGCATCTTTTAGAATCCATTTCTCTATGGTTTTGATGTTCTTATGTTCATATTTGACCCTTAAATGATATATATTGTGTATTTAACCTTTTTGGCTAGAAAGTTATGTTTTGTAGTGAAAACGAGCAAAACCGGCGAAAGACGAACAAGTTCGTAAAAATCCAGAATTTGTGAGTTGATCCAATGGAGGCAAATGATATACCATATCAAAGAGTTCGAAGAGAGGGTCGCAACGGAAAGAGAATCGAGTCAATCGGAGCTCTAGAACTCAAGATATGGAGGAAACGAGGATCGATCGAATGGGGCAAGCCGGGTCCGTGCGCCCTTCAGCCAGGGTTCGTGAGATGAGCAGCTGCGGTTCGTGCGTCGGATCTCTGGTTCATGCGAGGAAGGTTCCGCACGCACACACGCACGATCCGGTTCATGCGGCTACAAGGCAAGGATCGTGCGAAGGTTCGGTTTTTCACAAAATCGAGGGTTATTTCCTCTTTTCGCACGTTTAATGAGGGATATAATTGTCCAAGCCTAAGGGGTACTATATATACTTCATGTTTCAGACTTCTTAGATCATTCTTCACATTCCACACATCATCATACTCTCTCTCTAGATTCTTAGAAGTTAGAGGTAGTTACTAGTTGGGTTCATTAGATTTCTTTTTACGATTTCTTCGATTACTTTTGATCTACCGTTCGGATCATCGATCCATTTGTTCATGCACTCTCATCATATCAAGAGCTACATTTTAACTGATTGTATTTCATTTTCCATTTGCGGATCATTAGATAGACTTTCAAGATAATTAGTATCTTTCCCAATTCTCTTGTAATAGGTAAGACTTTACTATTTCTCTTTAAATTCCTTTCTATGATGATTGTAGTTAGTTTATTGTTCAATTGTTATCCAAATTAGCCATGGGCTAATACCTTTTTGCATTGGTGTATGATTCCTATGGAGTAATGTGGTGTTAATGTTGATCTTATGAATGCTATGAGATGTTGGATGATTAATTCTCTATATTGATGATATGTATGAATATTTGGCGTGTTGAATTGATCATAAGGGCCATTAGGGAAGTAGCAACATATGAGAATTGAGCTCTTTTCCTTAATTTTCTTGTTATTAGGCCAATGCATGCTAGGTGTTTGATGAAATTCCTAGGATAATGAGAATTATTCCTAGTGAATAGGCACTACAATAGGAGCTTTAATGTGAATTTAGGGAAACCTTTGCATGTTGAAGGGGCTTTGCCTAATTGATTGTCCAATAACTCATTGCATGATTAAGTGATACAACACCATGTGAAACATAGGATAGTACACTAATGCATACTCTCTCCACTTGCTCACTTTGCATAAAAGTGATAGGTAGTTTACTTTTCTTGACAAGCCTAGTAGACATAGAACCATCCACTTTTATTGATTATTTGAGTTTTCGAATTTGAACAACAATCATACCTTACAATCTCCCATCTCCCTGTGTTCGATAATTAAACTTGGTTACCTTGTTGCTACTACTACGATCATGTGCACTTGCGTGTTACACCATTTGGGCTAACAGTTTGATATCCAGTTAGCATCACTATACCCTTCTAGTACAGCTAGATAATTTGTATAATGAAACCTATAATCGAGTGTATACTTTAAGTATCTTAACACTCCTCTAAGAGCTTTCCAATACTCAGCACTTCGATTATTTGTGTAAGGATTAAATTTATTCACTGAGCATGGAATGTGTGGTCATGTACAATTAGTTATGTACATCACACTTCCTTTGACTCTTGCATATTCCAACTGATCCACTAAAGAACCTCTATTTTTACTCAAGTGAACATTGAGTTCCATGGGTGTTTTTGCAGGTGGATCATCAGATGCATCAAATTTCTTTAGTACTTTCTCCACATAGTGGGATTGAGTCAAATAAACTCCACTAGAGGTTGTACTGATCTTGATTCCTAAAATTACATCTGCCTCACCCATGTCTTTCATGTTAAAGTTACGATCCAACATGAGTTTCATATTTGTAGAGTTTATTATGATAATTACTCATAATTAGCATGTCATCTACATAGAGACATACTATGACAAAGCCTTTTGGTGTATTTTTCACATATACACATTTATCACACTAGTTAATACAAAACCATTTGATAACATTGTATCATCAAATTTCAGATGCCACTATTTTGGTACTTGTTTAAGCCCATACAGTGCTCGTACAAATTTACACACTTTCTTTTCATTTTTAGGTGCAATAAAACCTCCTGTTGATCCATATAGACTTCTGTATCTATTTCACCATTCAGAAATGCAGTTTCTCACTACTCATTAGCCAATATATTTCATGTTTTGTGTGCATTAAATTTATTTATGTATTAATTTATAATTGCTAGAAAATATTTTATGCATTATATGCACTTTAATTTATTATCATGATATTTAATATATAAGTGCATTTTATATTATTCATATGTTATTTGTGATGTTCTGCTAATTATTTTGCTTTTAAATGTTAAATTATTTATGAGTTGGTATATGCATTTACATGTGTATTAATGAGAAAATCCTAATTTATTTTATTTGAGACTCTAGTGGAATATAAATGTTTTGTACAAATTATTTGGGTGTATTGGTGTAAATTAGGTGTATATCATTTGAGAATTAGTTGTAGTAATTAAATAGAAAATAATAACAAATTCATATATTATATATGTGGTAAGTTAATTTTGTTGATATATATGTATGATAGCACACGTGTAGCATAGATAGGTTAATTTAGGTTAATAAAATTTAGAAAAAAAGGAAAAAAAAGAAGAGAACTTATAAGTTAAGTAATTAAGGCAATTCTTGGGGGTATAATATCTCAAACCCTCAACTCACTACTTTACATTGTCAGAAGTCGAGAGATAGGGGTTTCGCGAGAGAGGAACGTGAAGAAAAATGGGAAAAATTAATTATTTAGTAGATTGGATTAATATTTGTTGTCACGCCTTAAAATTCTAAGCATTTCAAATCAGCGGAAGTCTTGGTTTTAAACAAACAATTTAATAAAAATATCTTTTAGAACGTGCTCCCTTTATACTTGAAATAAAATTCTTTTCTTTGAAAATCCTTTTTGAACTAAAATCAGAGTAATAATTTAAAACAATTAAATCATACAATCAAAATAAATAACTCATCCAATACATCCATAGAATTCATAATATATCATTCCAAATATTCATAGTATTTTTCAATAATATTCACATGTGAATTAAACTAATTCTAATATCATTCAACACATAAGTCATCAATTAAATCATGCAATAACTCCTAAATAATTCATGAACAGCAGTTGGTACCTAAAACTTTCGAAAACAGCTTGGGTGTACTCATCAAAACCGCATGTGTATAAAAATAGTCCATTAACTAATACTAAATCCATTTTCTTAAATACTATTATCTTACCAACCATCCTGTTGGTCCAGAAACGAGTTAAATCAGTGTATGGGGGGGGGGGAATACACTGATGTCAGATTTTTCTGAAAGACTCAGAAAAA
>JAPKLY010000099.1:35425-115851 GCA_026898435.1 Prunella vulgaris
GTGATCTGAACCACAGCCTAAGTCAGGTCCTATGTGCATTCAGCACAGCCTGATAGGTTATTCAGCTCAGTATGTGTTACCTTTTTGCTTCTGACTTACAGGATTCAGGTGAACTGAACCAAGGCCTAAGTCAGGTCCTATGTGCATTCAGCACAGCCTGATAGGTAATACTTTACTCTTCACTGACTGAGTTCTGTCCTGAACATGCTTAGTGTATTCAGTAGAAACATCAGACAATGGTACTTCAGGAATGACTTCAGGATGAATCAGCAGGCTTCGTTCTTCAGCTTCAGAACAGACAATCTTCAGCGAGACTGACTGACTTCTTCAGAATGGTTTACGCTTCAGACTTCAGTAAATTGGGTCGACTCCAATATTCTTCAGTCTTCAGCACGGTCCTTCTGTACTGAATCTCTAACCTAACTATCCTGAACTATTTTATCCTAAACACTACACTTAGGCAAATTCATCAGGGGTTTTGTGATCTAATCAAAATACTCAGATTGTCCCAACACATCCTAAGACCTCTAAATACTCAAATAAATCATATCAAATATACTATAAGTACTTTCCATGAAAATCACTTTTTAGAACACATGAAAAGCTCGAAAAACAAAGTTATAGGACTAAATTCAAGTTGAAACTTTAAAACGATTATCCTCCATATTTTTATGACAAAAATACTCAATATTTTATGGCTATTAAAACTGCCAAAATTTCGAAAATAGGCTGGGCATAAAATCGGTATTTTTAAAACAAGAATTTTGACGACTAGAATCACATATAGGACTAAAATCAGTTTCTCGACTTCTACTAAGCAAAAACTCACGAAAATTAGTCAATATGTATCTTAAATCACGGCAAATATTATGGTAAAATTTCATAATTTTTGGAGTTATAAAACTTAACTTATCGATCATGCAAATTAAGGACAATAACTATTTCTTAAGAACAATTAAACACATAACTCAAACACTTAAGCATGCTTCTAAATTCGAACCATCAGCTTCCAACATTATAAATAAGTCCATCAACTTAACTCCTTAAATTCATGCAATTTAACACTTAATCATAATAATAATAATACCTCATAAAATTTATAATAAAATCTCATAATCCATCAAACAATAATAAATCCTAAATCAAACATCTACGTGTCCATGCACTCAATGAAATAAAACATGCATACATCAAACCTTGTGGCAAACATAAAAGTGCCGAAAATCATGAATTAAACTCTTGCAACTTAATATAATAAACGCCTACTTGGTAATTAATAAAAATCTTCATTCATTAACTTCTTTAACTCGCATCACATCCACCTTCCTCCGCATCGCCGATCTCGTCATCTTACTCTTGAAAATCTGAAAATATAATTTGGTGAAGGGGTGAGCAATTATAAAATAATCACTCCGTGGGGATAGTTTATTTCGAAGTCTAAATATAATGGACATGTAAACGTGAAAACATACCAATCATTCTAAATCTTTTATACGACTTAAGCGTATCTCTTTTGACACTACATAAGAGCATCCATTCTTTGATACCACATAAGGATATCCATTAATTTGGCACTGCTTAAGAGCACCCATTGGTTGATACTTCATAAGAGTATCCATTCTTTTAGCACATAAACACATAAACACATCAAACATAGTATTTAAAAATCGAACTAGAGTTACCACTTTTCACCGTTTAAACCCCCACCTTTTCTTGTCTTGAAAATATAGAAGTGTTGTACGTTGGCTTGCTAATTCCTTGCTCTAAGAACTCTCGAAAATCTGCCCTCTTTCTACTTCTACAAGCTGCTGAAAACTGGTCCTCTAACTTCAATACATGGCCAAAGTTTGGTGCTAGGTGGCTGCCGATTTTTCCTGGGTGTCTAAGGGTTTTGAGACATGATCAATACATATTTATAGAGTTGGAAAAGTAGGGTTTGGGGCTGAAAAAGGGGATGGCCGAAATTGCAAGAAAAAGGCAAGAAATTGGACCATAATCCTTGTGTATCTCTATTTCCATGCTTGGTAACTTATTTCCTTATTTAACAAATCCTTGCCATCTCTTTATTCTTATGATACTTAACCTTCAAGCATATAATTCTCTTGCATAAGAATATGACTTATTTCCATAAATAAAGATACTAGAAATCAAAGTCTTATACTCTTAATATTTTCGAAAATTACTTAAGGTCTAAGACTCCTATTTTTCGAAAATAATACTAATACTATCCCAAGTATTATTTAATCCTATTCTTGGTTAAATCCTCATAAGGTCAAATCCCTAAATTTAATTCCTCAATTACTAACATGTCCTTAATGAATTAATACCTAAGGAAATACTATTCTTAGAGGACTAATACTATAACCTCAACAATAATATTATTCTCCCTAACTTCTAATAAAATTCGAAACTTAATACTACTTAAGGATCCAATTAATACTAATTGGGACAACTAATACTAAGCTATTAATTAAGACATACTAAAGCTTAACAACTTAAAGGACTAAACCTTAAACACACACAAAACTCACGCCTAATTAATAATTAAAGGACTAAAAAGCTGCTGCCTATGCGGGGTGTTACAACCTCACCACCTTTAAAAAATTTCATCCTCGAAAATAAAAGTACCTTGCACCAAAAGCTCGGGGTACTTGGTCCTTAAATCCTCTTCTCTTTCCCAAGTCGCCTCATCGACTCCATGGCGATTCCAACGAACCTTGACCAAACTCACAATTCAATTTCTTAGCTTGTGCGTTTTCCTCTCCAACACCTCGACGGGAACTTCTTCATAAGTTAGATCCTTGTCCACCTCTAAAGATGAATAATCCAAGACGTGGCTTGGATCGTGCACGTACTTCCTCAACATTGATACGTGGAATACATTGTGCACGGCTGCTAGGCTTGGGGGCAAGGCCAATCGGTAGGCTAGGCTCCCAACTTTGTCCAAAATTTTGAATGGACCAATGAAACGTGGTTGCAACTTTCCTTTGCGACCAAAACGAACAATTCCTTTCGTTGGTGAAACTTTCAAGAAAACCACGTCGCCTTTCTCGAAATGTAGAGGCTTTCGTCGTTTATCGGCATAAGACTTATGTCGATCTTGTGCAGCCCGCATCCTCTCTCGAATCTTCTCCACTACTTTGACCGTTTTCTCAATGATTTCGGGCCCTAGAATATGTCGTTCGCCAACTTCATCCCAAAACAAAGGGGATCTACATCGTCTTCCATACAAGGCCTCATAAGGTGCCATGCCAATCGTTGCTTGATAACTATTGTTATAAGCAAATTCCACCAAAGGTAAGTAGTGTTCCCAATTGCCTTCGAAGTCCAAAATGCATGCCCTCAACATATCTTCAAGTGTTTGGATCGTCCTCTCGGATTGTCCATCCGTTTGTGGGTGATACGCCGTGCTAAAGTTTAACTTGGTTCCCATGGCAGCTTGTAAGCTCTTCCAAAAGTGTGAAGTAAATCGTGTATCCCTATCCGAGATGATCGAGACGGGAACTCCATGTAATCTTACCACTTCTTGGACGTAGGCTTGTGCAAGTCGATCCATACTCCATGTCATCTTTATTGGAATGAAATGCGCCGTTTTGGTTAGCCTATCCACAATCACCCAAATCGCGTGATTTCCTTTAATCGAACGAGGCAATCCCACAACGAAGTCCATGGAAATATGTTCCCACTTCCATAGTGGAATTTCAAGTGGCTTCAACAATCCGGACGGCCTTTGATGCTCCGCTTTAACTTGTTGACAAGTTAAACACTTCTCCACGAACTTTCCAATATCGCCCTTCATGTTTCTCCACCAAAAAGTAGTCATCAAGTCCCTATACATCTTGGTTCCACCGGGATCAACCGTATAAGGAGTTCGATGTGCTTCTTCTAGGATTTCCCTCTTCAACTCCTCATTGTTCGGTACGCACAGCCTTGTCCCGAATAAAAGAGCACCCTTATCGTCGATTAAGAAACCCTTCACGCCTCTTTCTCTTGTTCGCGTCTTCAACTTGGCGAGAACCTCATCTTCGTCTTGAGCTTCGACGATTCGATCTCGTAGGGTAGGTTGGATCGTCAAGGCTGCCAAAGTCGACTCCATCTCCTCGGTTGACTCGACAATCTCTATCTTCAATCGTTCAAAGTCCTTCACCAATTCATCTTGATCCGTCAAGGCTGCCAGCATGCCACCTTTCCGACTTAGTGCGTCCGCGACTACGTTTGCCTTCGCCGGATGGTAGTTGATAGTGCAATCGTAGTCCTTGACTAGTTCTAGCCAACGTCTTTGTCTCATGTTTAGCTCCTTTTGTGTGAAAATGTACTTGAGACTCTTATGATCGGTGAAGATCTCACATTTCGCGCCATAAAGATAGTGTCTCCAAATCTTAAGTGCATGAACGACGGCTGCAAGTTCGAGATCGTGAGTAGGGTAGTTCATCTCGTGCACTTTCAATTGTCTTGATGCGTATGCCACGACTTTCCCACGTTGCATCAAAACACATCCTAGCCCTTGTTTCGAGGCATCGCTATAGATCACAAATCCTTCCGATGGGTCGGGAATGGTAAGGACCGGGGCTGAGACCAGCTTTCTCTTCAACTCTTGGAAACTTCTTTCGCATGCTTCGAACCACACGAACTTCTCCCCCTTACGAGTCAACTTGGTCATTGGTAAGGCTATCTTGGCAAAACCCTCAATGAATCATCTATAGTAACCGGCCAAGCCAAGAAAACTACGAACCTCATTCACATTTGTTGGTGATTTCCACTCGCTCACGGCCTCCACCTTTGACGCATCTACCTCGACTCCTTGGGCCGTGATTACGTGGCCTAGAAAATTCACTCGATCTAGCCAAAACTCGCACTTGGAAAATTTTGCAAATAATTGTTCTTTGCGCAAGACTCCAAGTACCATCCTTAAGTGCTCCTCATGCTCCTCTTCACTCCGGGAATAGATTAGGATATCGTCAATGAACACTATGACAAATCGGTCTAAAAAGGGATGAAAGACTCGATTCATCAAGTCCATGAAGACAGCTGGTGCATTGCTCAATCCGAACGGCATCACCACGAACTCGTAGTGTCCATAGCGTGTGCAAAAAGCGGTCTTTGCTCTATCTCCTTCCTTGATCTTCAATTGATGGTAACCCGATCTCAAATCGACTTTTGAGAACACGCTCGCCCCTCTAAGTTGATCGAACAAATCATCAATCCTTGGTAAAGGATACTTGTTCTTAATCGTGAGTCGATTAAGCTCGCGGTAGTCAATGCACATCCTCCACGAACCATCCTTCTTCTTCACGAACAAAACTGGCGCTCCCCAAGGTGAAACACTTGGTTGGATGAACTTCTTATCCAACAACTCTTGCAATTGCATCTTTAACTCCTCGAGTTCCTTCGGCGCTATACGGTATGGTGCTTTCAAAATTGGGGCAGCTCCCGGCATTAAGTCGATTGCAAATTCCACTTGTTGGTCGGGTGGAATACCGGGCAACTCCTCGGGAAAAACATCAATGAACTCGTTGACAACGGCTACGTCCTCCAAGTTTGGTACTTTAGTGTCCGTGCCCATTACATGGACAAGAAAACCCTCGCACCCTTCTTCCTTGAGCATCTCCACGGCTTGCATTGTGGTGATGATTAAATTATGCTTGCTAGGTCGAGACCCGAAATACGTCAACTCCTCTCCACTAGCCAACTTGAGTGTCACCTCCCTCTTCTCGCAATTGATAGTAGCATGATATTTTGCTAGCCAATCCATGCCAAAGATAACGTCGAATTGGCCCATCTCGATGACATGCAACTCCCCTTCGAGATTCCTCCCACAAATTTCAAGTTTTGCGTTTGAAACAACCTTACTTGTGAACACGGTCTTACCCGAGGGGATACTAACTTCTAAGGGTTTACTACTATCAACAAGATCACAACCAATCTTCATACAACAACTAAGCGAGATGAAAGAATGTGTAGCTCCGGTATCAAACAATGCAATTATTGGTACCGAATTTAAAGTGAGTATACCTTCCAATGTCTCCGAAAGAGATTGACCCTCATCCGGCTCTCCCGTAAGTGAGAAAACACATGTTTGTGTAGTGTTCCTAGGCCGCATCGGGCAATCGAGCATCTTATGCCCCGGCTTGTGGCATCGATAGCAAACATCCTTTCCCATGAGGCACTCTCCCCTATGGTTCTTCCCACACTTGGTACACGGTGTGATCGTCACTTGATCTCCTTTCCTAGGCTTAAAGCCTTGAGTTGCTCCTTGTACTCCACGGTTAGGAAGTTTCCTTGCTCCGCCGGCTTGATCCCATTTTCTCTTGTTCTCACGTGACCTCCGGTCTGCTTCTTCCTTCAAGCAAGCTCCCATTTGTTCGGCTCTCTCGAATGCTTCGGAATAAGTGAGGTTTCCCAAAGCTAACAAGATATGTTGAATTTTGGCCCTTAGTCCTTTGACGAAACGGAGAACACGCTTACGCTCGGTGTCGACAAGATGGTGAGCGAAACGTGCTAGTTGGCTAAATTTCAACTCATACTCCGCAACTGTCATGCCTCCTTGTCGTAGGTTGAGAAATTCGCTCTCCCTCCTATCCTTGTAGGATTGCGGGTAGTACCTTTCCATCAATATCTCCTTGAAACGCTCCCATCTCTCCTCAACCGGGCGAATCCTCCAATAACTTGCCCACCAATGGTCGGCATCTTGAACCAATTGGAATGCTACGCAAGCAATCCGTTGTGCATCGGTGCACTCTATTAACTCGAAAACTCTTTCCATTGAACGGAACCATTCCTCAACGACATCCGGTCCGTCACGTCCATTGAAAGTAGCCGGTTTGTACCTCCTAAATTGTTCTACCACTTGCGCGGTATTGTTGGCTACGGGTGCATAAAGAGGTTCACGTCTTGGAGGCATCTAAACGCTCAAGCCCACAAGACAACGTAATTGATCAATCAATTCTAAAAAAAAACAGTCCTATAACTTATTCTTAGAACTATTACTAAACATACCTTACTAAGCATTCATACTTATCAAAATCCTAGTCATGTCTTCTTCGGCCATCGTACGTACACAACGAAAATAATACTTGTATAATGCATTTTCTTGAAAAACATATTTTCTTTAAAAATCTTTCTTTCATAACTTTCATAAATATCTTCCATGACCTTGTCATGCCTCATAAATCATAAATCATTCCCTTGAAATCTTAAACTTGAATCTTTGAAAATCTTTACATACCTTGGGACTCGGAGATGGCTACGGCGGCAGTGATGGATGGAGATTAATCTTTTAAATCTTTTCATAAAATACCACTCAAAATAATATTTTAATTTTTACGAGTCTACAAGAACGTAAACCCGCTCTGATACCACACTGTCACGCCCTAAAATTCTAAGCATTTCAAATCAGCGGAAGTCTTGGTTTTAAACAAACAATTTAATAAAAATATCTTTTAGAGCGTGCTCCCTTTATACTTGAAATAAAATTCTTTTTTTTTTGAAAATCCTTTTTGAACTAAAATCAGAGTAATAATTTAAAACAATTAAATCATACAATCAAAATAAATAACTCATCCAATACATCCATAGAATTCATAATATATCATTCCAAATATTCATAGTATTTTTCAATAATATTCACATGTGAATTAAACTTATTCTAATATCATTCAACACATAAGTCATCAATTAAATCATGCAATAACTCCTAAATAATTCATGAACAGCAGTTGGTACCTAAAACTTTCGAAAACAGCTTGGGTGTACTCATCAAAACCGCATGTGTATAAAAATACTCATCAAAGCAGTTTTGGAATTCTTGTTCGTCTCACCCAAATCCAATTGTCAGCCTAGTTGGTAAGTTGAAGGCGCTGAAGCGGCAGTTGAAAATTTGGAATCGTGATGTATTTAGGAATATTTTTACTGAAATTGCGGATGCTACAGCAAGACTTAAGGTTGTGCAACAGGCTATTTACTGTAATGGAGATTCGGACCTTGGATTCGGTGAAGAAGTAGACTGCCATGTTTGATTGAATGGCCTCCTTCAGAGGCAACGAGAATTTTATTCCCAGCATTTTCGTTTGCAATGGTTAACTGATGGGGATCGTAATTTTGGTTTTTTCCACCTCCTTCAGCGTAATAGATATGGTAATTCTGACCTTGGAGAGATGTTGGTTGATGGGCTTCTGACTTCAGATACGGGTACTATCGCTTCTCATGTTGTTTCCTTTTATGAACTTTTGTTTGCGAAGGACAGCTCGTTGGACCATGACCTTTCCATTTTGGACATTTTGCCTTTCCAATCTGTGTCGGATTCTCACAATGATTTGCTTCTAGCTTGTCCTTCCTTGGACGAGGTCCGAATGGCGGTCTTTGATTTGGATGAAGGTAGCTCGCCTGGGCCGGATGGTTTTCCCGGTTTGTTTTTTCATAGGTGTTGGGACGTGGTGAAATCGGACCTTCTATTGGCTGTAAGTTTCTTTTTTCGATTGGCCTCTATCCCGATCGGGATGAACTCTAGCTTTGTGGTGCTTATCAAGAAATTTGCGGGTGCTAATCGTATTCAAGACTATAGACCCATCGTGCTCAACAACTTTATTTTTAAGGTTTTCACCAAGGTTATTGCCACACGACTGGGTTCTTTCATTAGCTTATACCTCACGCCCTTCCAATATGGATTTGTTCCAGGGAAACGCATTCACACGTGTGTTGCTTTAGCTTCTGAGACTTTAAATCGAATGCATATGAGGGGGGCTGCTCCTGGTATGGCTGTTAAAATCGATATCAAAAAAGCTTTCGACACTATTGATTGGGATTTCCTCATTGCTGTCTTGAAACGTATGGGTTTTAGTCCTGCCTTTCGGACCTTAATCCGGGCTGTCCTTTCTTCTTCCCGCTTGTCTATCCTTGTGGGAGGGGTCGCGAAGGGGTACTTTGCTTGTTCTAGGGGTGTTCGTCAAGGAGATCCCCTTTCTCCTCTTCTATTTTGTTTAGTTGAAGAGGATCTGGGTCGTTGGTTGGACTGGGGTTTTAGAGTCGGCTGCTTGCGGCCTCTTAGTTGTGCGCCTCCATACTTATTTTATGCGGATGATATTATTGTTTTTCTTCGAGCGAAAAAAGAGGATATGGCTGGCCTGCATTACATCTTTCGCTCTTATGGATCTATTTCAGGTCAACAGTTTAATCCTGAGAAATCTCGCATTTTCTTTGGTCCTAGGGTCTGTACAGCTATTAAACGGCGGATGAAACGTGTTACAGGCATTGATTGTGGCACGCTCCCTTTCACCTACCTTGGTGTTCCCATTTTCATTGGTGCTCCTAAGTGCGTGCATTTGCAGGGTTTAGCTGATTCGATCATTTCTAAGTTCTCCCGCTGGAAGGGTAAGTGACTGTCTATGGCTGGCAGACGATGTTTGGTTAACTCAGTAATTGTGGCTTCCTTAGTTCATACGATGATGTTGTACAAATGGCCAGCAGCCTTGGTCACGAAGGTGGACGTTGCGATGAGGAATTTTGTCTGGACGGGTTCCACCCTTTCCCGGAATTCGTCTTGTTCGGTTTCTTGGAAAAAATGTTGTTCTCCTATTTCGGAAGGGGGTTTGAGTATCCGCTCTTTGCGCCTTGCGAATGCTTCCTACACTTTTAAGCTGGCTTGGGATGTTTTTCAGGCTCCTTCTTCGGACCTCCAGCTCCTACATGACAGATTCTTCAAGGATCGGGTTTGGCGTCGTTCCCACTTTCCGTCCTCTATCTGGCCTGGGATGAAGCGGCATTGGACTGGTATTTCCGATGGCGCTCGCTGGTTAGTTGGGCATTGCTCTAAGGTTAAATTCTGGCATGAGAATTGGCTTGGTTACACTTTAGTGGACGCCCTGGGTATTCCTCCTCATGTGGCTAGTACCTTGGAGGGAAGGGTGGGTGATTACTTCTACGATGGTTGCTGGCATTTGGACGTTTCTTTTGTTCTGGCTTATCCGAGCATCGTGGAGGACATTTTGGAGATTATGGTTACTGATGGGGAGGATAGTCTTGTTTGGGGGAACACGGTATCTGGAGAACTCACCTCTCGGATAGCATATGACAGCTTGCGACCAGCTGTACCAACTGCCCTCCCTTTTGAGTGGTTGTGGCAGCCTCATATTCTGCCTTGCCGGTCCACTTTGGTTTGGCGAGCCATGCATGGGAAGATTCCTACTTCGGATTGGCTAAATTGCTTTGGGTTTGCTGGTCCCAGCATTTGTCCTTTATGTATGTGTGATTCGGAGAGCTTGAATCATATTTTCTTGAGTTGTGGGTTTTCAAGGTTAGTGTGGGATTTCTTTACTTAGATTTTTTGTGTCAGCCTTCCCTGGGATGAGGGCTTCCGTTATCTCGTGGTCTATGCGTCCCTTTTACAATTTTCCACTCAAGTTGGGTGGCTCTGGCAACTTACGTTTGTCTCTATAATTTGGGGAATCTGGCGTTTATGTAATATCCGGGTCCATGATGATGAAGGTGTCTCCCCTAGGCGATGTATAGCTTTGGTGCTAGCTCATGTTAGAGATGTTGCTGGGTTAGTTGGGGGTCACTCCTTTGGCACGGTCGATGAGCTTCTCCTTGTTCGGCAGTTAGGTACCACGTTGCGCTCGCGATTGGTCCCAAAAGTGATTCGTGGGAGGTGGCAGCCCCCTCCTCTAGGTTGGATAAAGGTTAATGTGGACGCTAGTTTACGCTCTCCTCCTAATATTGGTTATGCTGGGTTCGTTTTTCGAAATCCTCAGGGTTTTTTCATGATGGCTGCCACTACTCAGGTAGGTTGGGGTTGGCCTCTTGAGGCTGAGTTATCTGCTATTTTATGGGCGGTTGAATTGGCCCATGCTCGGGGCTGGTGTAGGCTTTGGGTTGAATCAGACTCGGTCCTTGCTATTCAAACGATGCGTCGTGAATTGGGACTTGTTCCGTGGCGGGTGAAGCCTCGGTGGAATCTTGTTACAGGATTAATGGAATCGATGGTGGTCTGGTTTTTGCACATTTATCGGGAAGGCAATTCTATTGCTGATACGCTATCCCGCCGACGCACTACTGAGTTTTGGGAAGGTCATTGCCCGGATTTTTTGGGCCATTCTCTTTTTTTGGACATGAATGCAGATTTCTACAGGATCACAGGCTAGTTACCGGTGCCTGGTTGGTCTTGCATCTGGTTTTTTCCACTTGGTATGTTTGTGTTACAACTTCTTGCTCACAGCTTCTTCGTAGGGCTGTTAATTATTTCAGCTGGGCAGCAATTCTGGGCAGTCTGAGTTGCTTTGTTTTGCACTCCATTCATGGCCGCTCTGCTGGGTTTGAGACTGGCCAGTGAATGGGGTTCCTTTTGCGGAATTTGTGCTGGGAGCGTTTTATCACTGAGGGATGCAATCCACCTACTTTTTTAGCCTTTTTTTTTTTGGGTTTTCTATCATTTGCTGCTGCTGGAGAGATTGGCTGTTTTTTACTGTGGATTGGAAGTTATCATTGAATCCTTTTGCGGAATTGGAGCTGGGGCTATTTTTCCTTTTATTTGAATTGTTGGGATCTTGCTGTGCTGCTCTGGAAGGAGTCCGGGTTATTTCACACTGGAATATTGGTATGTTGGGATGGAAGCCTTGTGCAGGCTGTTGAACTTGGACGCTGGAGTTCCTATCTTCATTCTTCAATTTTTTGCATTCTTTGCTGTTGGAATTGAAGGGTGGTTTGGGTAGTATTTGGGTGCCTCTTTTGGCAGAAAATGGGAGTTACTTTTGACATGTTTGCTGTTTCTTTTCGAAATTGGCAGCTGGAGTCGCTACTTCATATCTTAATTTTTGCAATGTTTTTCCTTGCACAACGCTGGTGCAGCAACTGGCTAGCTATAGCTTTTTCACAGTAGGGAGCTATTTGTTGTACAATTTCATTTATACAGCAGGGTGAGTTTGGGTATTTGGGTGTTAGTCTTGATGCTGCTTTTGGGAGTTAATCACTGCACAAATTGGCTGGTTTCGGATACAGAGGTTTGCTGTTTTGGTGCTGACTTGCTGCGGTTTATTTGTTTTGGGATTATTTGTTCAGGGCTTTTAGCTCATTGCTTGCTGGCCAGCAGTTTTGGGCCCCTTGGAATCTGCACACTGTCCTTTAATGCGGGATATACTTGGCTGGGAAGTCATCTGCTGTTTTCCCATAATTAAAGGCTTGGGATCAATGATCATTATGGCAGATGCTTTAAATTGAGTGGCTGAATTTGGGGTTCAGTTACCAGGCTTGATAGATGCATTAGCTGAATTTGGATGTTTCCTTTTGTTGTGGGGAGTTACTTTTTAATTAGTGGCATTCGTTGCTGTGATGAGCTGGATTGGCAGTTTCTTTTGAAGCTGACTGCTGCCGGTTTTGGGTGTGGATTGACATTAAATGGTGCTTAATTCTTTTGTGTGGATTGCTTTGCCACTGAGGAGTGTCCTATTTCCTTTTTTTCGGCTTTTGGGTTGTTAATACATTTATGTATAGGATTCTTTTATTTGTTTCTTTTTTATTTTTTATTTATTCACCTATGGGATGGTTTAATATTTTTGGTACTCTTTTCCTCTGATCGGTTTTTCCACAAGGGTGGTTTTCCGGTGAGGTTTTTAACGAGACCAATATATTTTTGCTTGATCCCGCCTCCCGGGTTGTGGGATTTTTATTTGTTCCTTTTCCTTTCCTCTTTTAATAAAATCTTATTCGTTAAATACTATTATCTTACCAACCATCCTAAGACCTCTAAATACTCAAATAAATCATATCAAACATACTATAAGTACTTTCCACGAAAATCACTTTTTAGAACACATGAAAAGCTCGAAAAACAAAGTTATAGGACTAAATTCAAGATGAAACTTTAAAACGATTATCCTCCATATTTTTATGACAAAAATACTCAATATTTTATGGCTATTAAAACTGCCAAAATTTCGAAAATAGGCTGGGCATAAAATCGGTATTTTTAAAACAAGAATTTTGACGACTAGAATCACATATAGGACTAAAATCAGTTTCTCGACTTCTACTAAGCAAAAACTCACAAAAATTAGTCAATATGCATCTTAAATCATGGCAAATATTCTGGTAAAATTTCATAATTTTTGGAGTTATAAAACTTAACTTATCGATCATGCAAATTAAGGACAATAACTATTTCTTAAGAACAATTAAACACATAACTCAAACACTTAAGCATGCTTCTAAATTCGAACCATCAGCTTCCAACATTATAAATAAGTCCATCAACTTAACTCCTTAAATTCATGCAATTTAACACTTAATCATAATAATAATAATACCTCATAAAATTTATAATAAAATCTCATAATCCATCAAACAATAATAAATCCTAAATCAAACATTTACGTCTCCATGCACTCAATGAAATAAAACATGCATACATCAAACCTTGTGGCAAACATAAAAGTGTCAAAAATCATGAATAAAACTCTTGCAACTTAATATAATAAAAGCCTACTTGGTAATTAATAAAAATCTTCATTCATTAACTTCTTTAACTCGCATCACATCCACCTTCCTCTTACTCTTGAAAATCTGAAAATATAATTCGGTGAAGGGGTGAGCAATTATAAAATAATCACTCCGTGGGGATAGTTTAGTTCGAAGTCTAAATATAATGGACATGTAAACGTGAAAACATACCAATCATTCTAAATCTTTGATACGACTTAAGCGTATCTCTTTTGACACTACATAAGAGCATTCATTCTTTGATACCACATAAGGATATCCATTAATTTGGCACTGCTTAAGAGCACCCATTGGTTGATACTTCATAAGAGTATCCATTCTTTTAGCACATAAACACATAAACACATCAAACATAGTATTTAAAAATCGAACTAGAGTTACCACTTTTCACTGTTTAAACCCCCACCTTTTCTTGTCTTGAAAATATAGAAGTGTACGTTGGCTTGCTAATTCCTTGCTCTAAGAACTCTCGAAAATCTGCCCTCTTTCTACTTCTACAAGCTGCTGAAAACTGGTCCTCTAACTTCAATACATGGCCAAAGTTTGGTGCTAGGTGGCTGCCGATTATAGAGTTGGAAAAGTAGGGTTTGGGGCTGAAAAAGGGGATGGCCGAAATTGCAAGGAAAAGGCAAGAAATTGGACCATAATCTTGGTGTATCTCTATTTCCATGCTTGGTAACTTATTTCCTTATTTAACAAATCCTTACCATCTCTTTATTCTTATGATACTTAACCTTCAAGCATATAATTCTCTTGCATAAGAATATGACTTATTTCCATAAATAAAGATACTAGAAATCAAAGTCTTATACTCTTAATATTTTCGAAAATTACTTAAGGTCTAAGACTCCTATTTTTCGAAAATAATACTAATACTATCCCAAGTATTATTTAATCCTATTCTTGGTTAAATCCTCATAAGGTCAAATCCCTAAATTTAATTCCTCAATTACTAACATGTCCTTAATGAATTAATACCTAAGGAAATACTATTCTTAGAGGACTAATACTATAACCTCAACAATAATATTATTCTCCCTAACTTCTAATAAAATTCGAAACTTAATACTACTTAAGGATCCAATTAATACTAATTGGGACAACTAATACTAAGTTATTAATTAAGACATACTAAAGCTTAACAACTTAAAGGACTAAACCTTAAACACACACAAAACTCACTCCTAATTAATAATTAAAGGACTAAAAAGCTGCTGCCTATGCGGGGTGTTACATTTGTAATTAATTATTGTTAGATACGATACAAGAAGGCGATAAGGTGCATTAAGCGTTTAAATTATTGACGTTTTGTGGATTTGAGGTAAGTAGAAATTCATTTGCAACTACAATGTATAAACATATTATTTTGTGAACTATTTATGTTTGAGTGGTAATGTGTGAACTTAAGTGGATGGTAATATGTGGTTTATGTTTTACGATTATGTGAAAAGAGACTTTAAACTTTATATTTGATGTGGAATGAGCCTGTGAGCTCTATGTGTGATGTAGAAGGAGTCTGTGAGCTCTACAATCTATGTGGACTGAACCTATGAATTCAATAATTTGTGAATTTTATAAGTGTTATTGATTGCACGACATCATGCATATCATGCATTAACATGTTAAAGTTTTGTAAATTGGTGTGGTTGACTACTGATTATGCATCGAGGACGGAAGGGGCGACCTGGGAGGAGCGACCTAGGAAAACCTAGCGTAGGATACCTAGCGTAGGTCAAGTCTATATGTTATGGTGTGTTTATCTTTATAGAGGAGACTTCCGAATGGGGGTTAAGTTTGGTGATGAATCTCGCTAGGTCGTTCAGGGATGATCTTTGTCGTATTATTTGACGGGGAGAGATACTTCTTGGTGGACATAAGGGGCGCGATTGGGGGACCATTGTTGGGCCATAGGAGGGTGGCCCTCACGTTAGGTCATACTTATAGTGGCCACATGATTATATATACATTTTACGAAGTTCTGTGCTCTTGCCGGTGTATAATAGTGTGTTAGGGGCCCTTAATAAGTATTTCAGAAATAAATTGGTGATTTCAAATGAGAGTGCATTGTGCATAGTAAGGATTTTTTTAGAGAAACTTCATATATATCATGCATAGTTTCTGCTAAATGAGATTTATAAATCTCACATAGTTTATACATTGTAGGTAATCCTGACGATATGTGATATCGTGATCAAACTTTAGTAGTTGTGATGCTCTTCCAGGCTTTTATAGTTGCGGCATACATAGATGACAACCCGAGGGCAGGACCGTGACTTATTTTTCTCCCATTGTTATATGTTATGTTTGTTTTGGAACTTAGACTGTATTGTATAATAAATTTGTATACGATAATGTTATGGTTGGATTGTTACTAGTTTGATTGGAAACTTCTTTTATGAATGTGAACAGGTTGTTGTGTTTGTTATAATGTTATGCTATTTAAAAAAATTATACCACTTTTTCAGGATGTATTGTATTTAAACTTATGTTATATTTGTGTTAGTGAGTGTGGTCGTGTCACAATATCTTCATTTTCTCTACAGAGAAAGATATTTTCAAAGATTATAGCAGTCTTTGATTCTATCATATGTCTTCTGTCACATCAGATATGTTTGATTTATAAATCAAGAACCAATAGGCACTACTATTGAGTGCATAACCTATAAATATACAATCTACTATTTTAACAATTCTAACTTGTTTGTATACTTGCACTTCCACCTTTACCAAAAACCCTCCATACTTTAAGGTATTTGTATGAAGGCTTGTAATATTTCCACATCCCATATGGAGTTTGATCCCTACTTTTATGTGGAATTTTACTCAAAATGTAGTTAGCTGACAAAATTTCACCCCACAAGTTTTTTTAGCTACACCTGAGTTGATTAGCATAACATTCATCATTTCTTTAAGTGTTTGATTCTTTCTTTCCGCAACACCATTTAACTATTGTTGGGACAATCTGAGTATTTTGATTAGATCCCAAAACCCCTGATGAATTTGCCTAAGTACAGTTGTTCAGGTTTTGTCTAGTTCAGGATAGTCAGGTTAGGAATTCAGTTCAGGGGGAACACGCTGAAGACTGAAGAATATTGGAGTCGACCCAATTTACTGAAGTCTGATGTGCAATCCATCCTGAAGAAGTCAGAGTCAGTCTTGCTGAAGATTGCCTGAACTGAAGCTGAAGAACGAAGCCTGATGATCCGTCCTGAAGACAATCCTGAAGTACCATTGGCTGATGTTTCTATTGAGTACTCTAAGCATACTCAGGACAGAACTTAGTCAGTAAAGAGTAAGTCTAACCTATCAGGCTGTGCTGAATGCACATAAGACCTGACTTAGGCCTTGAGTCAGTTTATCTGACTCGTGTAAGTCCAAAGCAAAAAGGTTACATATACTGGGCTGAATAACCTATCAGGCTGTGCTGAATGCACATAAGACCTGACTTAGGCCTTGGTTCAATTTACCTGAATCATGTAAGTCCAAAGCAAAAAGGTTACTTATGCTATGGGACAAGAGACAAAGAGAATGTCAGTAAGACTCCAATCAGACAAACATTCAGGTTGAGTTACTTACAAGAGACTCAGAGTATTGAATGTACGAGGAAGGACAAATGTCTGAAAGTCAACTAGCCGTTAGAACGGAAAACTAATGATCTTTTGACACATGTGTACGGAGTCTGCGCAGCATTTAATGCGGCATTTAATGCGTCTCAGAGTTGCAGGCGGCGGGACAAACTTGCCAGAATAAGCATGGCGATTAGGTCAAACAGTACTTCTAGCCTGCAACCACCCTAAAATAGGAAAGATTTGGTTAGATCTCCTCCAACGAATCTATTTTGAATCTTGCCTATAAATATGGAGAGCCTTGCACCCATTCAAGGCTAACGGGAAATTTCCAAGCGAAAGCTCTCAAGAATCCAAGCACTCAAAGCATACTATAAGCAACACTCTGCAATTAAATTTCCCTAGTGTTGTAGTAGGATTCACTCTGTATTTGCTTAGATCGATAGCTCTAATATTTAGCATTGTTTTGTACTGCTAGAGCTATCCTAGTTGGAAACCAGAATACCAAACCACTCAGGGTGTGAGATTGGTTGGTTAGAAGGACTGGGACTTGTAAAACGCCCAGGGGTCAGTTCCTAAGAGAGGAAGTTGGCTATTCGTGTCCCTAGGCACGTAAAACCCAAGTACCTATCCTCAGGGTTTTGAGGATAGCTTCCTGTTAAATCAGGTCGTGGACGTAGGAGTTGGTTATCTCTGAACCACGTTAAAAAGACCCTTGTGTGCTGATTACTGTTTTGTTCAGGAACATAACTGTCATCATACTAAACTGAACATTCTACATTATTCTTACATTCAGGACTGAATCAATCATCCTGAATCTTAATATTGTGCACTCAGCCTTAACCACCAGTTTACTAAGCAAACTCAGAGAAAATGTTTTCAGAAACTAAAACGAGTAGAAACTAAGGGCTCACTTTCCGCACGTACTCTATCTCACTGAGATAGTAGTCCAACAGACTTGCTTCCGAGCAGTCAGTAGGTTTGTTATCTCTACTGAGCTTCCGAGCACTTTACTCACACTCAGCTTATCTGACTCGTTACTGAACTGTCCCTGCTGCCCCTGTGGACCTTCAACATACTGAGTAATTCAGGGAATCCTGACTGAGAGTGTTAGAGCATTTTTCTGAGTCTTTCAGAAAAATCAGACATCAGTGTATTCCCCCCCCATACACTGATTATACTCGTTTCGGGACCAACAAGTGGTATCAGAGCATATCAGTATTTAATTCAAATAATTTTCATTAAATAATAACTGAATATTAAATGAATGGCTGGGATTAAATAATAACTGAATATTAAATGAATGGTGAATACGGTGTTGTACTTTGATGTTAAAACTTTCGACACATAACTATTCAACATAGCAACCTATTCTCCACCTCTGTCGCTTCAAATTGCTTTAATACGAAATCTCAACTGATCCGCCACTTCAATTTTATGACGCTTTAAAGCGTCTAACACGTCATATTTACTCTGTCAAAGATATACATGGAAAAATTTTGTACAATCATCGATAAAAGTAATAAAATATTTTTTACCGCCTCTAGTTTGTACCAGTTTAATTCACATACATTAGTGTGTATTAAATCTAGAAGTTTAGTGTTCCTTTCCACTGAGTTAAATGGTAACTTATCTACTTTTGGCTCAACACATATTTCACATTTGTTAGGTGTATCCATATGTTCAATTTAAGTATATCAAGATTTACTAATCGCCCTATGGATTTCAAATTTACATGTCCTAACCTAAAATTTCATAAAGAAGAACATTCAGCTATATAAGAAGAAGATCCAACTTTATTAATATTTTTTTCTCCTTCATGGTGTACAATCGTTACATTCATTTTGAACAGTCCATTATTGAGATAACCACGAACCAGGAATTATCCAAATTTGCTAAGTACAACTTTTTCAGACTCAAATATAAGTTTAAACTGATGACTAACAACTAAGGAGTTCGTGATAAAGTTCTTGCAGATGTCTGGGACATGAAGCACATCCTTCAGCTTCAGTTCTTTCCTGGAGGTCAGCTTAAGTATAACATTACCCACTCCAGCCACATCAGAGGTAGCTTGATTACCCATATGAAGCTTTCTCCCCTCAGAAGGTGTATAGATCGAGAAAGCATTCTTTTCATAACAAAAATGGCAAGTGGCTCTGGTGTCCACAAACCACCTTGGGATTATCTACCAACTTAACTTTAAAAATAACTACGGACACATACATGTCGGTGAGTTGGTTTTGAAGTACATTGACACAAGATTTTTTCTTGCCCTTGTAATTTTTTTTATTTATTTTTCTTTCTTGGGCTCAGTGCAATCTTGTGCGCTATGGCCAGATTTGCCACAATTATAGCAATCACAGCTAAAGGTGATTTTCCCAGTAGCTAATTTTTTACTTTGTTTATTTGGCCTCTTCCTTTTCTTAGAAGGTCGCCTCATTCCATTAGATTTACTTTTGCCTCTGACTTGAATTTATTGAGCTTATCGCCCATTTTCCAATTATGTTCTTAAATTCGGAGTTTGATGATCAAGTCATGAATTGACATATCTTTTGTATGTGTAGCAAATAATTTTCAAGTCCTTTCATGCAGGAGGGAGTTTTGTCATCACCGAAGCTAGTTTGAAATGCTCAGGAAGAACTATACCCTCTTCAAGGATACCGTGTAGTATCAGCTGAAATTTCTGAAATTGTTTAACAATAGATTTACCATCTATCATCTTAAAGTCAAGAAATTTTTATACTACAAATTTCTTTGATCCAATATCCTCGATTTTATACTTTTTCTTCAAAAATTCTCACAGTTCTTTGGCAGATTTAACTGAGGCATATACACTATACAGTTCATCAA
The DNA here is from genome assembly GCA_026898435.1 of Prunella vulgaris. Classification (NCBI taxonomy): domain Eukaryota; kingdom Viridiplantae; phylum Streptophyta; class Magnoliopsida; order Lamiales; family Lamiaceae; genus Prunella; species Prunella vulgaris. Next base: position 55,327 of record JAPKLY010000099.1, read on the forward strand.
CCAATCCAGCAATAACATAGTCACGATAGAGATAATCACCTTGATTCCATTGACCGTACACTACACGTTTACCAGTATCCGAATCATCTTCCACAATCATAGGCAGATCTTGTCAAATAAACTACGGTAAATATAGTGTAGTCAAGTAGAACAATATTTTCTGCTGCCACAACTTAATATCTTTTCCCTAGAACTTCTCTTTTTTTTCACCATTGACCATGACAAGTCTGGTAATAGTAGCGAGAAAGGGGGAAACTGGAGCATTTGAACTTTGACTAGCTCTAGTCGTTAAAACATTTGAGGTATCACCATTGTTTTCGTCAGTTTCCATCGCTTATCCTTTTTTATATCGATATTTGTTTTGTGTGTTGTATTTAATATTAATATATTTACATACTATATTTGAGTCTCTTTAATTGTATTTCTTAAATAATATTATATATATAATTATATAAAAATATATAAGAGAGAGATTGAGAATAAATAAATTATTAAAATTAATATGATGAAGCAGTTAACCATAAAAGTAGGTAGTAGTTATGATGAAAGGCCAAGTCAAGTTATATTCATTTTATTCAAAAGATACGGTGGTTCCAACTGTGCATTTCCTAAATTAAATTAATTATCCGTACTAATTAATTTGAATTAAAGGGTTGTGACCTTTTATCTTTTCAGTAAGGTTGTGAATATTAGATGTTATAAGAGTCTTTCTTCTGTGTTTTGTTCTCTCTCTCTAAAATATTTTTGAGTTCTTATTTTTAATCACTTCTGAAATTTGTTAAAGTGTAACTATCGAATTTCTATGAAATAGGTTTTGTATCCTGGAAGGTCAATTTCTCGTGAGAACCATTTACACCTGAGTGGGAGGAATTAATACCTTTAAAGATAGCATCTTTTTTTCGGTGTGCCTAACCTATCATTAAATCCATTACCCACATATTATATAACAATTTTAAAGGTATTAAAATTTTGCAATAGAGTCGGTATTAGTGAAGGCACAACTAAATGATGAGGACAAACTCGAAAAGTTGAACGGTCTAAACTACAAACGATGTAGCATGAAAATGGAGTACCTTTTGACAATTGCAAAGGTATTCTATGTTTTGGATGAAAGTTGTCTGGAGGAAATCACTGATGCAAATGCAACTGAGGCACAAAAGACAGAAGCAATAGAGAAATCAAAAAAATGGAAGAACGATAATTTCACCTGTCGCTTCACCATTCTGCAGTCGTTGAACAACACATTGTTCAATATATTTCACACTTGCAAAACTACAACAGAAATTTCGAATGCGATAAAAATGAGGTACGTTAATGAAGATGCTGGTAACAAGTCATTTCTAGTTAACAAGTATGTTGAATACAAGTTGGTGGATACTCGACCGGTCATTGATCAGGTCAATGAATTGAATGATATAGCAACAGAATGTGCTGATGCGGGTGAACCCATTTCTGAAACTTTTCAAGTTTCTACCATCATTGGTAAACTTCCTCCTTCATGGAAAGATTACCAAAAGAAACTAAAACATAAGAAGAAGTCTATCTCCTTGGATGAACTTCTTCAATGTATTCAAATTGAGAATGAAAGTCTCAAGAGAGATGATCCAGTTTCGAGTAAAGATGGTGTTGATCATGTTGATGATAAGAATCTTTCTGGAATTTCTGAGGGAAACCGAGGAAATTCAAGAAGAGGAAAAATCCAAAAGAAAATTAGAATATTGATAATAACAACAAGAAAAGGAAAGGTTGTTGTTGGGTATATGGCAGACCTAATCATTATGCAAGGGAATGCCATCACCTTAAGGGGCAAAATGAGAAGAAGGGAGATAAAAAGGATCAAACCAACATAGTTGACAAAAAATTTGTTGCGGTAATGTCTGAAATATGTCTTGTGAATGATGGCACTACTGATTGGTGGTTAGACTCAGGTGCTACTTGTCATGTCACCCCAAACAAGAGTTTATTCAAGACATATGAAATGGTGAAAGAGGCCGAAGCCATCTACATGGGAAATGCTTCTTCAAGTGAAGTTCTCGGTGTAGGCACAATTGTTCTTCCCCTCACTTCAGAGAATACTTTAACTCTGAGGAATGTGTGTCATATCCCCGCTATGCGAAAGAATCTTGTATCTGTCACTAAGTTAGATGAAAATGGTTTCAAAGTAGCTTTTGGTTCCCAAAAGGTGTCTATCACTAAAAATGGGAAGGTTGTGGGAAAAGGTTTGTTTAGCCAAAAGGTGTCTACGTGCAAGTGTACACGATCGTTATTGCAATGGCAAGCTTAACCAAGTTTATTTTATATCGAACCCAAAGGAGACGGGGATTTGTAAGGTAAGACTATTGTTCTTGATTCAAAAACACAAAGCAAATAAAGGGGATTTGGTATCTATGTCTACTAGTGCGTCAAACTTGTAAACTACCTATCACCTTGGATTGCAAAGTGAGCGAGTGTGAGAGATATGTGCTAGTGTACTATCACAAATAGGATAGTAATTTCTTCTTTCGATTCTTGTTATATGTGCTAGTGTACTAGATTCTTCTTTCGTTGCGACCCTCTCTTCAAGCTCTTCAACATAGGATAGTAATTTCTCCATTTTGCTCAACTCCAGAATTTGGGCTTTTCTCGATCTTGCTCGTTTCTTCGTCATTTTGCTCATTTTCACCTACAATCACAAATTCCTAGCCAAAAATGGTTAAATACACAAACTATCAAATAATAGGGTTAAATATGAACATAATATCACCAAAAGCATATAGAAATGAGTGCTAAAACATGCAATTATGACCCTAATCACACCCCCAAACTAGATTGTTACTCGACCTCGAGCAACGAAGCGATAAGATAGGGGAATAATTGTATCGTTGAAGCATCAAGCACACAATCAAATGCCATATATACATCACCTAATATCATGCAATCTATCTATGTAGTATCATCTCATCAACCATTTATATAACATCAATGCACACAAGATCAAATCAATGTGTCAAAATCCTCACTAGATAGTGTATCACTCAAGCGCTCAAGTGTATGAGGTTCACTCAACATCACACACAGTACATCCACTACCATAAGCTTGATAAAAGTCTCAAATTCTCCACCACTTGACAAGTAATTCATCATCAAATCAAAGAGGACTTTTTATTTGGTTGTAGTGTTGGCTCTTTGGTAAGGGTGGATATTTTTTAATAGAAGTGACTATCATACTAGTGGAGCAAGAGGTCAAGACTCTACTCTTCCAAAGATAGGTTGCAAGTGATCAAATTGCAACACCATTTCAACCACATAACACTTCTTTTCACACTTCTTCATTTTAAGCATTTTTCCACTTCCTTTCTTTTGCAATTTTGCATCACATCACCAACACATTAGGAACATAAGCTCTTCTTCACATCTTTTCATTCAACACAACTTCCACTTTCTTACATCTTCATCTTTTGTTTCTTTCACTTTTTCTTCACCATCTTATCCACCAAGCTTTCTTTCAAAGTACATGTGACCCTCATATCCTCATATAAGCTCCACTAGTAATAGGGAAAAATAAGGCTCAAAATGAAGGATAATCAAGCTACAATCATAGGTTGCCAAAGAAAAGGCCAAAGGCACAAAATGGCTAACTATGGAATCAATGTCATGGCATGGATAATTTGGCTAAGTGACTCATATAAAATCAAAAATGGCCTCAAATCATTTTTGACAACTCATTACAAAATGTGATCTCAAACAAGACTCAAATCAAGTTCTAGAGTGGAAATGCACCATGTGGATCTCACATCAAAAAAATGTCATCCGTTCAAGATTGAAACGGGAAAAATAGGCTCAAACCTCACGGGTCAAGGTGATCATGACTCATATCATATCAAACATGTACACATCAATCATGTATCAAGCATCAAAGAATCAACTACACTATAGACAAAAATGAATTAAGCAATATACACACTACACTTAACTATGCACAATCTACATCATCCACACAATCATAAGCATATCTCATGCCACACTACTCTCAAAACAAGCAACATAAGGCCAAAAATAAACAAGAAAAACAAAGGCTCATCACTATAATAGGTATCAAATCATAAGAATACTCCCAAAAATCAATCAAAAAAATAGCATTGCCATGAGAATGACAAAATGATCACACCCCCCAAACTTTTTAGACCTATGGTCCAAAAATCATGCAATGCACAATAAAGCTCAAAACATACTAACAACCATCAATACCAAGAAACAATACCCCCAAACTTGGCTAAGCCAAGCACTTCACAAAGAGAAGGAATACAATACCTCACCCTTTGAGGAATGATATTGTGAGGGTACCCTCTTGGATCGTGCATACCTACAAAAATAAAAAATACACTCCATTAGACCAAAAACAACAAAATCCTAAACAACTAAAAGGATGGGTTGCCTCCCATCTAGCGCTTGGATTTAACGTCCCCTAGCCGGACGACTCTTAAGCTCAAATCATGGTGGCTCAACATCACAAAGCCTCAAATAGTTTGTCACTTCCTTTGGCATGGAATTATGGTAAAGATTCAAACGGTGCCCATTAGCATAGAAGAGTTCCCCTTTATCATTCATCAATTCGTACCAACCGCTTGCAAAATAATTTGATATTGTAAAGGGCCCACTCCATTTCGACTTTAATTTCCCGGGAAACAACTTCAATCTTGAATTAAACAAAAGTACTTGATCGAGCACTTTGAATGACTTCTCTTTTGTATTGGCATCATGCCATCTCTTAGTTTTTTCCTTGAAAATCTTAGCATTTTCATACGCCTCATCTCTAAATTCATCCAACTCCAACAATTGAAGATGTCTTTTCTCCCCACATGCTTTCTCATCAAAATTCAACTTCTTAATGGCCCAATAAGCTTTGTGTTCAAGCTCAACGGGCAAATGACAAGGCTTACCATATACAAGTTGGTAAGGAGAAAGGTTCAATTGAGTCTTAAAGGCCGTACGATAAGCCCATAGCGCATCATCCAACTTGAGTGTCCAATCTTTCCTATTAGAACTCACGGTCTTTTCTAAGATAAGCTTGATTTGGCGATTTGACACTTCTGCCAATCCATTAGTTTGGGGGTGATAGGCCGTGGAGATCTTGTGCTTCACATCATACTTTATAAGTAAGTTAACCCCCATCACTAATCAACGATCTTGGCACACCAAATCTAGCAAAAATATTCTTCCTCAAGAATTCCATAACCACTCTTGCATCATTGAACTTTGTGGGGATTGCTTCCACCCACTTCAAAACGTAATCCACGGCCAAAAGAATGTATAAATAACCATGAGAATATGGGAAAGGTCCCATAAAATCAATACCCCATACATCAAAAACCTCTACCTCTTGAAAAATATTCAAGGGCATCTCATCACGTCTTGACAACCCCCCAACTCTTTGCCTTCTATCACATCTAGAGACAAACATGTGACAATCCTTAAAAACCGAAGGCCAATAAAAACCACATTGAAATACTTTTTGAGCCGTTTTAATGGACCCAAAATGTCCTCCACAAGGTAAAGAATGGCAATGTGTGAGAACACTTTCAATCTCCTCTTCCGGAATACATCTCCTAATCATAGAATAGGCACATCGACGATATAAATATGGATCATCCCAAATATAACGACGTACCTCTTTGTAAAACCGCTTCCTTGCATTTGAATTCATTCCATAAGGAGTTGCTCCACTTGCTAAGAAGTTAGCAAAGTCGGCATACCATAGTGCCTCATCTTCCATCTTCCAAATTTTCACTCCTTCAATCCTAAAAATATGCTCATCGGGAAAGCTTTCAAGTATCTCTTCTTTTTCTTCCAAGGCCTCATCTCCTCTCACTAATCTTGACAAGTGATCAACTATCACATTTTCGCTACCCTTCTTGTCTCTAATCTCCAAATCAAACTCTTGTAAGAGCAACACCCATCTAATCAACCGAGGTTTAGAATCCTTCTTCGTCATTAAGAACTTTATAGCCGAATGGTCCGTGTAGACAATGGTTTTCATCCCCACAAGATATGGACGAAACTTCTCTACGGCATATACAATGGCCAAAAGCTCTCTCTCGGTAGTGGTGTAATTCAATTGAGTTAATGAGAAAGTCTTTGAAGCATAATAGATGGCATGAAATCTTTTCTCTCTTAATTGGCCTAACACCACCCCCATAGCATAATCACTTGAATCGCACATAAGCACAAAAGGCTCATTCCAATCGGGGGTGATCAAGATTGGTGCACTCACCAAAGCTTCCTTAAGCAACCTGAAAGATTTCAAGCAAACATCATCAAACTTAAAAGGAACATCTTTCTCAAGCAACCGAGATAAGGGTTTAGACAATTTAGAAAAATCTTTGATAAATCTCCTATAAAATCCAGCATGTCCCAAGAAAGATCTTACTCCCTTCTCATTAATAGGCGGAGGTAGCTTCTCAATAGCTACTACCTTAGCACGATCAACTTGTAGCCCATTGGAGGAGATGTGATGCCCAAGAACAACACCTTCACTTACCATAAAGTGGCGTTTCTCCCAATTGAGCACCAAATTCGCCTCTTCACATCTAATTAGTACCTTCTCAAGATTAGACAAACATATATCATAGGTATTACCAAAAATGCTGAAATCGTCCATAAACACTTCCATAATTTACTCAATTAACCCATGGAATATCGACATCATTAACCTTTGGAATGTAGCTGGAGCATTGCATAGCCCAAAGGGCATGCGTCTCCAAGCGTACGTTCCATAGGTGCATGTGAAAGTAGTCTTCTCTTGGTCTTCCGGTGCAATCATGATTTGATTGTATCCGGAATAACCATCAAGAAAGCAATAGTATCGATAACCACATAATCTATCCAACATTTGGTCCATAAATGGCAATGGAAAGTGATCCTTACAAGTAGCCTTGTTCAATTCCCGATAATCAACACAAACACGCCAACCTTTGGTAATCCTTGTAGCAATCACTTCATCATTTTCAGTTTTTATTATAGTCATTCCACCCTTCTTAGATACTACATGCAAGGGTGACACCCAAGGGCTGTCACTTATAGGGAAGATCATATTTGTTCCAAGTAATTTTAACACTTCTTTCTTAATGACTTCTTGTATAATTGGATTCACTCTTCTTTGTGGTTGAACTAATGGTTTAGCATTTTCTTCTAAGCGTATTCTATGCATGCATAAAGAAGGATTGACTCCCTTTAAATCATCCACAGTCCAACCTAAAGCCGATTTATGTTTCCTAAGCATAGCAAGCAATTTTTCAAGTTCTTCACTTTGAAGGGAAGAGGATACGATTACCGGATTTCTTTTATTTTCGTCGAGATAAGCATATTTAAGGTGATCCGGTAATGGCTTTAGTGCAATCCTAGCTTCCTCTTCCTTATCCTTGTTCGTTATCTCTTCCTCTTTGATTTCCAAGAGTATCTCTTTCTCTTGAGTGTTCATGGATCCTTCATCTTCATCACGTACATCATTAACAACAAAACAATCATTTTCTTTAGCTTTATTGTAGTTAGGAATCTCATAATTAGAAGTAAAGAAAGGAATTTCGGCATTTTCATAAGCTTCTTGTATACAAAGATCTACAACATCAATTGAGTGGCATGAGGAATTCTCCCTTAGATGCTTCATAGCATCTTGGATCGAAAAGTGAAGTTCCTCTCCTCCAAGCTTCAAAGTTAACTCTTCATTAAAGACATCAATGACCGGTCGGGTGGTAGCCAAGAAAGGTCTTCCTAGGATGAGAGGAATGTCTTTGTCTTCTTCCATATCAAGGACATAAAAGTCCGCCGGAAAAGTAAAATCTTTAATCCTCACAAGTACATCCTCTATGAAGCCGTTAGGAATGGTAGTTGACCCATCCGCCAATTGGAGTGTTGTGGATGTTCCCTTCAAGTGGCCTTGGTCTAAGCTTTTGAAGATCGAGAGTGGAATTAAATTGATGCTTGCTCCTAAATCACATAGAGCCTTTCAAACTACTCCATTGCCCATGTCACACTCAATTGTGAAACATCCCGGATCCTTTTCTTTTTGAGGGAGCTTCCTTGTTAAAGCATCACTACTCTCCTTAGTCAATTTCACCGTTTCAGTCCCTTCCACTCTTCTCCTTTTGGCCAAGAGATCTTTCATAAACTTTGCATAACTTGGCATTTGTTCCAAGACCTCATAAAAAGGAATGTTTATATAAAGCTTCTTGAAAACTTCTAGGAATTTATTGAATTTGTCATCGAGTTTCTTCTTGGCAAACCTTTGAGGGTATGGAATGGGTACTACCGTCTTTGGCACCCCTCATTCATCAACTTCCACTTTATTCTTCTTTTCTCTCTCTTCTCAAACTCTTTTCCACTTAGGAACATAGCTTTCCTCTTTTTCAATTTCTCCTTGCTATCCTTCTTCCACTAACCCTTCTTCCATCTTACTTTCCTCTTCCTTCCCATCTTCCTTGCTTGATGGAATATGATATTCCAAACCAACTCCCATATCTATATCATCAATTCTCTCCTCTTCTATCCCCTTTTCTCTATCCTTATCACAACTAGGAACACTTGGTCCCTCATATCTTCTTTCACTTCTTAACTCAATCGCACTACATTCTTCTCTCAATTGAGCTTCGATCAAGAAAGATTTACATTCTCGGGCCCTTTGTCCACATCTTCTTGATACTTCCTCGACTTGTACTTCTAAACTCCTTAGCCTTGCTCCTTGGTCTCGACAAATTGCATCAAACTTTAAGTTTGTATCCTCAAAGCACCTTCGTCCTTCTCTTCTTATGTTGTCAAGTTCCTTGAGTATAAGATGTAGTGTTTAATGGAGGTATGTGGAATTTCCTTGGTGAGAAGATGTGGTAGGCATAGAGTTTTGGAATGTATTATTGTGTTGGTATGATCCTTCATTGGAATAGGTGTAAGGGTGGTAGGTGTATGATGTAGAAGGTTGCGTGTTTGATGGATTGTAAGTGGAGTGATGATATCGATCCATCTCAAGTTCACAAAATCCTGTAAGAATTAACAAGTATCAAAACTTCTCACACCAAAAATAGTCAAGACAAAATCGAAAATAAGAACAACTATCAAGCAATCAAACAAACAAGCTGTCTCCCCGGCAACGGCGCCAAAAACTTGTTTAGCCAAAAGGTGTCTACGTGCAAGTGTACACGATCGTTATTGCAATGGCAAGCTTAACCAAGTTTATTTTATATCGAACCCAAAGGAGACGGGGATTTGTAAGGTAAGACTATTGTTCTTGATTCAAAAACACAAAGCAAATAAAGGGGATTTGGTATCTATGTCTACTAGTGCGTCAAACTTGTAAACTACCTATCACCTTGGGTTGCAAAGTGAGCGAGTGTGAGAGATATGTGCTAGTGTACTATCCTATGTTTCATATGGTGAGGTATCACTTTCTCATTCCATGGAATTGTGTACAATCAATTGGTAAGCCACTCTAACATGCAAGAGGTTTCCCTAATAACACATTAAAGCCTCTAATTGTTCTTCCTATTCACTAAGTATAGCTCTCACTATCTAAGGAATTTAATCAAACACTTGGCATGCATTTGGCCTAGTACAAGAAGATTTAGGAAAATAGGCCAATTCTCATTGAGACTATCTCCTAATGGCCCTTATGATTAACTACATATGCAAGGCATTCATACAATCCATCAAAGTAGAGAATTGATCATACAACAATTCATAGCAATCAAAAGATCAACATAATCACCATACTACTCCATAAGAGTCATACACCAACACACAAAGGGATTAGCCCATGGCTAATTTAATAAGCAATAGAGAAATTGAAGTAACTACATTCATCATTATGCAGGAATTATACAAAGTAATCAAGAATTTACCTATTACAATTGGAATTGAAAAGATACAAGATTACCTCTAGAAGCTAGAAAATGATCCGACAATAGAAATTGAAAATCAATCGGTAGAAATGTAGCTTGAGCTATGCTAAGAATGCAGGAGAAAACTGATCGTTGATCCAAACGGTAGATCACAAGTAATCGTCGAAATCGTAAATGGAAATCTAAGAACTCCACTTGGAAACTACCTCTAACTTCTCCTAATCTAGTGAGAGAATATGAATCTAAGAAAATGATAAAAGTTTTTTAGAAAATCAGAGATGGAAGTATATATAGTTCCCTTGGATCATTGACTAAGATGCCCTTCATTAAAACGCGCGAAAATATGAAAATAGCCCTGAAAATACAAGAAAACTGAGCTGATGTCGCCCAAGAGCTGAGCATTTGTCGACCACTTGGGCGACAGCTTGGTCGATAGAGAGCCCTCTTGTCGTCCAAGAGCTGTGCAACTGTCGACCAAGCTTGGTCGACAACCAGCTCGACAAATGTCTGTCGATCCAGAGATATTGGTCGCGCGAGCCCTGTCTTCCGAAGAAGGAACCCGTGTCGCCCGAGGCCTTAGTCTCGGTCGATGCGTGACTTTCTTGTTTTTTTCATATCTTGAGCTTTAGACCTCCGATTAACTCGATTCTTCTTTCGTTGCGACCCTCTCTTCAAGCTCTTCAACATAGGATAGTAATTTCTCCATTTTGCTCAACTCCAGAATTTGGACTTTTCTCGATCTTGCTCGTTTCTTTCTCATTTTGCTCGTTTTCACCTACAATCATAAATTCCTAGCCAAAAAGGGTTAAATACACAAAGTATCACATAATAGGGTCAAATATGAACATAATATCACCAAAAGCATATAGAAATGAGTGCTAAAACATGCAATTATGACCCTAAAACTTGTTTAGCCAAAAGGTGTCTACGTGCAAGTGTACACGATCGTTATTGCAATGGCAAGCTTAACCAAGTTTATTTAATATCGAACCCAAAGGAGACGGGGATTTGTAAGGTAAGACTATTGTTCTTGATTCAAAAATCACAAAGCAAGTAAAGGGGATATGGTATCTATGTCTACAAGTGCGTCAAACGAGTAAACTACCTATCACCTTGGTTCACAAAGTGAGCAAGTTGTGTGAGAATTGTATTAGTGTACTATCCTATGTTTCATGTGGTGAAGTATCACTTACTCATGCATTGAGGTATTGTACAATCAATAGGCAAGCCACTCTAATATGCAAAGGTCTCCCTAAATGCACATAAGAGTCTCTAATTGTCTTTCCAATTCTCTAAGGTAATTCTCACTATCTTAGGAATTTTAACAAACACTTAGTATGCAATGACCTAATAACAAGAATGTTTTAGGTAAATACCCCAACTTTCGTATGAGACTAAGTCCTAATGGCCCATACAATCAATTATGCATATAAGCATTCATACAAACCATCAAAATAGAGAATTGATCATACAACATCTCAAACATTCACATGATCAACATAAACACCACACTAATCCATAGGAATCATACACCAACACACAAAGGAATTAGCCCATGGCTAATTTAATAAGCAATAGAGAAATTGAAGTAACTACATTCATCATTATGCAGGAATTATACAAAGTAATCAAGAATTTACCTATTACAAGTGGAATTGAAAAGATACAAGATTACCTCTATAAGTTAGAAAATGATCCGACAATAGAAATTGAAAATCAATCGGTAGAAATGTAGCTTGAGCTATGCTAAGAATGCAGGAGAAAACTGATCGTCGATCCAAACGGTAGATCACAAGTAATCGTCGAAATCGTAAATGGAAATCTAAGAACACCACTTGGAAACTACCTCTAACTTCTCCTAATCTAGTGAGAGAATATGAATCTAAGAAAATGATAAAAGCTTTTTAGAAAATCTGAGATGGAAGTATATATAATGCCCTTGGATCATTGACTAAGATTCCCTTCATTAAAACGCGCAAAAATATGAAAATAGCCCTAAAAATCCGAGAAAACTGAGCTGTTGTCGCCCAAGAGCTGAGCATCTGTCGACCACTTGGGCCACAGCTTCGTCAACAGAGAGCCCTCTTGTCGTCCAAGAGCTGTGCAACTGTCGACCAAGCTTGATCGACAGCCAGCTCGACAACTGCCTGTTGATCCAGAGATGTTGGTCGCGCAAGGCCTGACTTCCGAAGAAGGAACCCGTGTCGCCCGAGGCCTTAGTCTCGGTCGATGCGTGATTTCCTTGTTTTTATCATATCTTGAGCTCTAGAACTCCGATTGACTCGATTCTTCTTTCGTTGTGACCCTCTCTTCAAGTTCTTCAACATAGGATAGTAATTTCTCCATTTTTCTCAACTCCAGAATTTGGACTTTTCTCGATCTTGCTCGTTTCTTCCTCATTTTGCTCGTTTTCACCTACAATCACAAATTCCTAGCCAAAAAGGGTTAAATACACAAAGTATCACATAATAGGGTCAAATATGAACATAATATCACGAAAAGCATATAGAAATGAGTGTTAAAACATGCAATTATGACCCTAATCAAGGCTACATGAAAGATAATATGTACTTGTTAAATGTTGACTATAATAATACTGCATCTTCTGCTTATTTTTCTGATTCTTTACTTAATATTGTTGAGCATGTTAATTGACATTATAGACTAGGACATGTAGGTATAAATGCTATGAGTCGCATGATGAGAAATGAATTAATTCCTAAATCTTCGGAAACTTTTACTACAAACACTTGTGAATGTTGCTCTAAAACTAAGTTAACTAAAACTTCATTTAAAAGTGTTGTTAGATCAACATGTTTACTTGAACTCATACATACTGATATTTGTGATAATAAAGAGCATATTACTAAAGGTGGTAAAAGATATTTTATTACATTCATTGATGATTATTCTAAGTTCACATATGTGTATTTGCTTAAAACCAAAGATGAGGCCTTTAACAAATTCAAAATCTTCAAGGAAGAAGTTGAGAATAAAACCAATTTAAGGATCAAAAGATTGAGATCGGATAGAGGTGGTGAATACTTATCTAATGAATTCATATCATTTTGATTGGAAAATGGAATTGTTAGAGAATTCTCAGCACCTAACACTCCATCTCAAAATGGAGTAGCCGAAAGAAAAAATAGATCCTTAATGGAAATGGTTAGTGCCATGCTTATACACTCAAAGTTACCAATGAGTTATTGGGGAGAGGCACTATTGAGCTCTTGTTACATTAGTAACAGGATTGTAAGCAAGAAACATATGAAAACTCCATATGAGTTGTTTATAAGGTTTGCACCTAGTATTAAACATCTAAGAGTATGGGGTTGTATTGCATATGTTTTATATGCTACTATAAAAAGGTCAAAACTTGGTAACAAAGCAGTAAAATCTATTTTTATTGGTTATTCTGCTATGAGTAAAGCATATAGATTTCTTAGACTTCATGATAATAGTGTATTCGAGGCTGCACATGCTATATTTTATGAACACTTGAATATTAGGGATGCTGATAAAATGGAAATTAATAATTATTTGTTTGGTGAACTTGATAGAATGAGCATGAATCTAACAATGAAATTGTGAATGATGAAATTTTAGAAAGGGAAGAGAATGATGAAGTAATCGAATTAAGAAGGAGTAAGAGACGTAGAATTGAAAAGAATTTTGGTCCTGATATGTTAACTTACATGTTAGAAGAGGACCCAAAAACTTTTCAAGAAGTTATGTCCCAACCAGATTCTGAAATGTGGAAACAAGCTATGGATGATGAAATAAAATGCATACTTGATAATCAAACTTGGACTCTTGTTGATTTACCACCAATGACTAAACCTATTGGCTGCAAATGGGTTTTGAAAAAGAAACTCAAAACTGATGGTACTATTGATAAATATAAAGCTAGATTGGTAGCCAAAGGTTATAATCAAAAGGAGGAAATAGATTATTTTGCGATATTCTCCCCAGTTTCTAAATTTACATCTATTAGAACTATGTTTGCAATTGCATCTATTTATGGGTTGGAGGTTCATCAAATGGATGTTAAAACTGCATTCTTAAATGGAGACTTGGATGAAGAAATTTATTTGCAACAACCTGAAGGTTATGTTTCTAAGGGTGAAGAACATAAAATATGCAAATTAAAGAAGTCTCTTTATGGACTTAAACAGGCACCAAGACAATGGTACCAAAAGTTTAAGCAAGAAATTAAAAGGTCTGGATTCAGGAGTAGCAAAGTAGAAAGTTGTGTTTTTACTAAAGTTACTCTTGAGTATAAAGTAGTAGTGACTTTATATGTTGATGACTTGCTAATTTTTTGTTCTAACGTGAGAGGTGTAAACGAGACCAAAGATTTTTTAAAGCAAGCTTTTGAAATAAAGGACTTAGGTCCTGTGGATGTCATATTAGGTGTCAAGGTGATTAAGAAAAATGGAACTTATATTTCGACACAGTCTCATTATATTGAAAATGTGTTAAGAAAGTTCAATCACTTTGATAGTAAGGACAGTTCAAGTCCTATAAATCCAAATGTGAAGTTAGTTCCTAACAAAGGAGAAGCTATAAATCAAGAAGAATATGCCAAAATAATCGGTAGTATTATGTATGTAGTGAATCACACAAGACCCGATCTTGCGTGCTCTATTGGCATATTGAGTAGATTTACTAGCAATCCAGGAGAAGATCATTGGAAGGAACTAAAATGAGTACTTAGATACTTAAAGTCAACAAAGAATTATGGCTTGCACTATAAATGTAACTCATCTACACTTGAGTGTTTTAGTGATTCTAATTGGGCATCAGATGCAAATGACTCTAAGTCAACTAGTGGATGGTTATTCACTATCGGAGGTGATATAGTTTCTTGGGCATCGAAGAAACAAAATTGTGTTGCTTTATCTTCGATGGAATCTGAATATATAGCTTTGTCCAATGCAGGGAAAGAGCTTGTATGGTTTAGAAGATTTCTAAGAACTATCCCTTTTTTAGAACCTAAAAAAGGTCCTATAACTTTGTATTGTGACAATCAAGCTACTATTTACAATGCAAAGAATGAGAGGATATCTGATCATAGCAAACATATTTCTATGAGATACAATCATATTAGAAGCATGGTCAGAAAAGGAAAAATTATACTTGAATATCTCCCAACAAATCAAATGCTTGCGGATCCGTTAACAAAACCATTATCAGGAGATAAGATAAAAAAGGTCATGAGAGTTATGAGGCTATTACCGATTGAATAAAGATGTCTTGATTGAAACCAACTCCATCTTAAGGTACTAGTATAAAATTGGCACCTTAACATTGAGTTTAAAAGGCAATTCAATATTAGACGTCAGCGAAATGAAAACTTGGATACATTTCAAAGTGCATAACCTGGAAATAGTGGGGGTGATACTATTTTGAAAGCTCGTAAATCTGACCTATGCACTTTTGTTTACCACAACAAGTAAAGGTTGGATTTTATAATCCTTGATAGACTTATAGCTATGTGGAATGCGTTGTGGACATTCATGATAAGTCTACCTATGCAAGTAGAGAAGTGAGAGGCTGCTTCTTAGGGATTATGTCGGTAAGATCCTAGAGTACTTGCGAGACCAAGATAAGCACAAGGCCCGATACGTAATATGTGCTGCCAAAAATAAAGAAGTAAGAAATCATACCCAACGAGAACTTGATTCCATTGGTTTCATGTTTAATCATAAGTTAAAGGCTAAGTCCACTTCATGGCTATTCGTTGTGTAAAGCAAGTGTGTTTATTATTTTTATTATTATATATATAAATAAGTGGGGGATTGTTGTATTTAATATTAATATATTTACGTACTATATTTGAGTCTCTTTAATTGTATTTCTTAAATAATATTATATATATATATATATAAACATATAAGAGAGAGATTGAGAATAAATAAATTATTAAAATTAATATGATGAAGCAGTTAACCATGCAAGTAGGCGGTGGTTATGATGAAAGACCAAGTCAAGTTATATTCATTTTAATCAAAAGATACGGCGGTTCCAACTTTGCATTTCCTAAATCAAATTAACTATCTGTACTAATTAATTTGAATTAAAGGGTTGTGACCTTTTATCTTTTCAGTAAGGTTTTGAATAATAGATGTTGTGAACAGAGGCATCTCTTCGATAAATCTCCTGAGTGCCTATAAATACATCATAGTCTTGATGATTAAAATCACTGAAAAATTATAAGAGTCTTTCTTCTGTGTTTTGTTCTCTCTCTCTCTAAAATATTTTTGAGTTCTTATTTTTAAACACTTGCGATTTCTACTTCTGAAATTCGTTAGAGTGTAACTATCGAATTTCTGTGAAATAGGTTTTGTATCCTGGAATGTCAATTTCTCGTGAGAACCATTTACACCTGAGTGGGAGGAATTAGTACCTTTAAAGATAGCATCGTTTTTCGGTGTGCCTAACCTATCTTTAAATCCATTATACACATATTATATAACATTGTGATTGTTAGTTTATATGTGCACCAACGATAACTTATAAGATTTTACAGATGGGAATACAAATAAAAGAAATGCAAGAAAAAGAGTAAAAAATTACTGTTGGGACAATCTTAGTTTTTTTATTAGATCCCAAAACCCTTGATGAATTTGTCTAAGTATAGTTCATCAAGATGTTAGTTTCAGGATAGACAGGTTAGAATAGGGTTTTCTCTTTATAGGTATTCAGTTCAGGGGAAACGTGCTAAAGATTGAAGACTGATGGTGACGTCCCAAAAGTCTGAAGTCAGAAGCATCTCCAACTCTGAAGGTCTTGATCGTCCTGAAGATGATCAACCTGAAGCTGAACCTGAGAAACCTGGAAAGAGTCCTGAAGCTGCGTAGAAGTCATCCTGAAGACAACCACTGATCCTGACTAAACTGAGTACACTAAGCATGCTCAGGGAGGTCTCTATCAGTGAGGCCACAATATAACCTTGATCAGGCTGGATGTCTTACTGATGTTATAAGTCCTGACTTGGGCCTAGTATCAGTTTACCTAATACTTATAAGTCCTGAGATCCAAAGGTTACACGTGCAATGTAAGTCTGAGACACAAAAGGAATGTTAGTGTCTCCAGCATAAGACAAACATTTATTCTGAGTAAAGAACGAGAAACTCAGAGTTATAAATGTACGAGGATCAGTAAAGTCAAAGTCGACAAACTAGTCCTTAGAAAAACGACCAGTGAGGAGAGGACACGTATGTACAAAGACTGCACGCATTTAATGTTTCTCAGAGGTGCAAGCGGTGGATCGGATTTTTGCCATACTAGGTATGGGTCTTGTCAGACAAGGACAACCAGGACCTGCATCTACCTAAAATAGGAAGGTTTGAAACGGATCTCCTCCAACGGATCTATTTCAAACCTTCCTATAAATACAGAACACCTTGCTCCCATTCAAGGTTACGGGACTCGACAACGACGCGCGCGCTTGTGGCCCGTAGGAGTATCCATTACAGTATTATAATTTTGAAAGTAACTTTACAACTTCCTATTAATTAGAAGTTAATAACTTCCCTCATTTTCCAATGTGGGATAAAATACCTTTGAGCTAATTATTCAAATGCAACATTTAATTCTATTAAATGTTGTGACATTTCAACTTCGCATATTAATTTCTCATTCACCAAAATTTGATTTTGAGATTTCAAACATACCACGATCATTTACTCCGTGAGTAGATCGATCCTACAATATTTAATTTCTCAGATATTAAACTTGTACCATTTATTTAAATTGTCAAAGATGAACATTATAAAACCTCATTTAATAATAAATAGATAAGAAAATCAATTTTCCCAACAACCCGAACCACCAAACTTTCCTATAGAAGTGAATTCCGGCAGGATCTCGCCTGAGATTCTGTTGAAAGATGCATTGTGAACCCAACAGAAAAGAGGGTCTGGAGAATGCATAACATTACATTTGTCTCTTTTTATATATATTTTACATTGACTTATTTGTTTAAATTATTTCTAACAATATATAATCAAACAAATTAAACGATGCATGTAAATATTCTTCTGGATCTAGCAGCTATTAAAACAAAGGATGGGTTTTCAAGAGTAATGTTAACCTTAATTTAGATTTTGTGTAAGTTCTAACATCTTAAAAATTATTTGTTATTTTTAATTAATTTATAAGTTGATAAGGTGTTTGAGTAATAAAAATTATAAGATATTTGATAAAATATAGTAAATATTTATTATATTTTATTATCAATATAACATAATTATTTTCTTAATTTTATATTTAGGTAGAGGTGAGAAGGGGTGACAGGAGTTCTGGATAGGCTGGGGGATGAAGGTGATTTGGAAAATAGTGAGAAATTTTAATTTATTTTTTTACAGCTTATAAAGAACTCATTTTTAGATCTTATAAGATGTTAATTATCTTATTTTACTAAATATTTTGTGTCTCAGAAAAATTAAAATTATTTTGAATATTTTCATCAAGACAAGTTAAAATTCAGAGATAGGTGGAGCAATATCAACTACTTCAATGTATCATTTTAATTCTATATTTGGCTCGAGGACTCCTATCTTCAAATTTATTCTAACCGGTTCGTCTCGGGAGTATGGGCATAAGATTAAAAATAACAAAGGCGAGCCTCAAAGAGTGATTGGATTTTTTAATTTTTTCTGAGACAGGATTTCATAGTCTACGTAGTAGCAGTGAAGTCGTCTCTGTCTCGCAAAAATTAAAATTTATTTTGAATATTTTCATCAAGGCGAATTAAGGCTCAAAGGCATGCAGAGCAACATTAACTACTTTATAGTATCCTTAGACAAGATCTCTTATTAATCTCATCCAGTTCTGCTCTTGACTTAATTTTAACATGCTACACCTCAAAAAGTCGTACGATTATTACAATGGGCCCAAGCCCATAAATAATCGGACGAGGCCCAAATTCAATATAAGAAAATTTGGAGTGCGAGCATAAACAAAGCCCACAAATATAAGCACGTGCAGGATCAGGATCCGCGAGCACGAGCAAGTTGAGGCACGAGCAAGTCGAGCACGAGCAAATCGAGCACCTACGTGCACGAACAAGTCGAGCACTACGGGCACGAGCAAGTCGAGCACCTACATGCACGAGCAAGTCGAGCACCAACGTGCACGAGCAAGTCGAGCACTACGGACACGAGCAAATCGAGCACCTACGTGCACGAGCAAGTCGAGCACTACGGGCACAAGCAAGTCGAGCACGAGCAATCTTAGCACCTGCGGGCACGAGCAAGCTGAGCACCTGAGGGAACGAGCACACTCATGGTCAACTCTTACAGAGAAATTATAGTTATTATGCATGATTAAGGGCTCAATTAATATCATTTAATGCATACACAAGGGAAGCTACCATTTATGGAGAGAAGATTTCCTGAAATATATTTGTAACGGTCTAGTTGACCAATTTAGGATGATAGGTGCACGTACCATAATTGGGATTGTCTATAAATATGGCCGTAGGGCCATCATTGTAAAGGTCCACGAATTTGATTAATACAAAGACTACACTTAAGTCCTAGCTCTTGCAAGACAAGACCTAGGTAAATCTCTGTGTTATTTACTTTTTCAACACGATTATTCAAGTATTTACATACTTATTTGTTATCCTGATCCCAGCCACATAAGGATTTAATCAGGTAATAATATTTTGAAGGTGCTTAAAAGCTCCAAGCAACTTATAAGCTATTTTTAAAGAGCTTAGAGCATCACCAATGTTTATTGTTGGTCCCTAAAAAGACTTTGAGTCATCTATTTTTCGAAGATCAGCTGATTTCCTAATCAGCTGAGTGCGCAGTGATTTTAGTGTGTGAAAATATTTTAAGTTAAATCCTTTACGAGAAAACTTTTTATTTAGTGCAGCAAGTAAGAGTAATTAAATTAAAGCAAGTATAACACAAGATTTATAGTGGTTCGGACCAACTTGTCCTACATCCACTCTCCTCAATCCAACTTGGACTTGAGGGGCTATCCACTCACTTACTTACTGGCTTTCTGTCTTACAATCTGAGAGTATTCAACTCTCTTTTACAAACTGTTAGTGCAGACTTGCAACTAACTTCTAGACTTCTACAAAGGCTTACAAAAAGGATAAATAATTATGAAATATTTTGTGAGTACATAGAGAATTTTGCAGCGTTTCTACTAGTTTAATCGTGTGTGTAACTTGTTTGAATATCTTCTCTGGTACTCATATTTATAGGTATCAAATAGTAGACGTTAGAGTTGACTAGAATTTGAATTCCCTATAAATATGTAATCAATAAGAGTGATTGATTGATTCTTGATCTCCGGATTGGCTTATTTCCTTCTTAACTTGATCCTCAATCTCAGTTTGTCGCTTTAATTGATTATCTTTATATCCGGATATCTCTTAGCCATTGCTGGATCTTGTCCCCTTGACATGATTGGTTTCTGTTCAGATGGATCCTAGTATCAGCAGCCCTTGACGATCTCGACTAATCTCCATCAGCTGATCTTGAAGCTTCGTCCTCGTCTGATTGCTCACGACTCTTCAACTGATGTTCACACCTCAGCTGGACTTCTCGATCTCAGCTGACCTGTCCTCAACTGATCTACACCTCAGCTGATCTCCATCACCTCAGTTGATCTTCTGCATCTCAGCTAACTTGACCTCAACTGATCTGCACCTCAGCTGGTTTTGAGTGAGGAATGTGCCACAACTCCTTACTAAAAAAACTCATACCTCCTCCAATGCATTCAACCCTAAAATTTACTATTCATGAATCCCACTTAATTATAAATCAAATTTATTCATTGACTATTTCTATTTATAATTTGATATTCACAATTAAATATTAAAATTGCATGTTAGTTATAAAATTTAAATTATACAATTGAAAATAACAACTACGGGGGCGCTTGTTTCAAATTCTTCAATGGTAATGGGAATAAAATTTGATTTTCCTCCTTTACCCTTACATATGTTGAATGAGAGTTTATGTTCATGGTGGTTACATCATTAATGTTGTGCTACAATTTTGGAAAAGTTGACAAAAAAAGAATGTTGTTGGTTGTGGTATGGGGGATTGATTGAGGAGGATGATTATAAGGTGATATGGAGGTAATCAAATAGGGGTGATGATTACCTTATTTAGGAGAAAAAATAATGCTATGTACCTCATTTATTCTCATTACATATAATAATTACTATGTGCATATCTCATTCTCATTACCATTGAAGAATTTTTTTACCAAGCGCCTCCTAATTCTTGATAAATTAAAATAATCTGGTTCCATTATCAAACCATATAGCATCATATTATTCATTACATATTTTGTTTATAATTTAACTTATTAATTAAATATTACAAATAGATACTAATTATAATATTTAAAGTATAAAAACAAAACTATGTTAAAATAATTGTTGGGACAATCTGAGTGTTTTGATTAGATCCCAAAACCCCTGATGATTTGTCTAAGTACAGTTGTCAGGATTGTCTAGATCAGGATAGTCATGTTAGGGATTCAGTGCAGGGGGAACATGTTGAAGACTGAAGAATATTGGAGTCGACCCAATTGCCTGAAGTCGTATATACAACTCACCCTGAAGAAGGTCAGAGTCAGTCTTGAAGTAAATTGTCTGAACTGAAGTTGAAGACCGAAGACTTGAAGATCCATCCTGAAGACAATCATGAGTAACCACTGATTATTGTTTCTACTGAGTACACTAAGTTTGCTCAGGTCAGAACTTAGTCAGTGAAGGGCATAGTAACCTATCAGGCCGAGCTTAATGCTCATAAGACCTGACTTAGGCCGTGAGTCAGTTTATCTGACTCATGTAAGTCCAAAGCAAAAAGGTTACACATGTCAGGCTGAGTAACCTATCAGGCTGAGCTTAATGCTCATAAGACCTGACTTGGGCATTGTGTCAGTTCATCTGACACATGTAAGTCCAAAGCAAAAAGATTATTCATGCTATGGGACAGTTGACATTTATGTTAACACCTAAGTGACAAAGAGAATGTCAACGGACTCCAATAAAGACAAACATTCAGCCTGAGTAAATGACAAGAAACTCGGAGTATTGAATGTACGAGGAAGGACAAGTGTCAGATGATCAACTAGTCGTTTGTACGGAATGACAATCGTCTTTCAACACGCATGTACGGAGTCTGCGCAGCAGTTAATGCGGCATTTAATGCGTCTCAGACTTGAAGGCGGCGGGACAATATTTTCCAGATTAGTACATCTAGCCTGCAACCATCCTAAAATAGGAAGATTTGAGTGGATCTCCTCCAACGGATCTATCTCAAATCTCTCCTATAAATACAGAGAGCCTTGCTCCCATTCAAGGCTAATGAGAAATTTTCAAGCGAAAGAACTCAAGAATCCAAGCACTCAAAGCATACTTTGAACAACACTCTGCAATTAAGTTTCCCTAGTGTTGTAGTAGGATTCACTCTGTATTTTGCTTAGATTGATAGCTCTAATCTTTAGCATCAATTTGTATTGCTAGGGCTATCCTTAGTTGGAATCAGAATACCAAACCCCTCAGGTTGTGAGGAAGGTTGGTTAGAAGGACTGGGACTTGTAAAACCACCCAGGGGCTAAGTTCCTTAGAGAGGAAGGAAGCTACTCGTGTCCCTTGGCACGTAAAAATCAGGTTCTGATCCTCAGTGGAAAAGGATCACTTCCTGTTAAATCAGGCCGTGGATTTAGGAGTTGGTTATCTCCGAACCACGTTAAAAAGCCCCTCGTGTGTTGATTTACATTCTTGCTCAGGATCATATTGTCATTCATTATAAACTGAGCATACTTGTATTATTTTAAAACCCTCAGGCTAAATCAATCATCCTGACCTTTAAAATTGTGCACACGCCTTAACCACTCTTTTATAAGCAAAATCAGAGAAAATATTTTCAGAAACTAAAATGAGTAGAAACTAAGGGCTCACATTCCGCACGTACTCTAGCTTACTGAGATAGTATTCCAACTGACTTGCTTCCGAACGGTCAGTAGATTTGTTATCTCTACTGAGCTTCTGAGCACAAAACTCATACTCAGCCTATCTGACTCCTTGCTGACTTGTCCCTGCTGCCCCTGTTGACTATTAGCTTAAGTGAGTATTATCAGGTTCTTCCTGACTGAGTGTGTAAGAGTATTTTTCTGAGCTTCGAAAAAATCTGACATCAGTGTATTCCCCCCCCCCCATACACTGATTTATTCGTTTCGGGACCAACAATAATTTTTTCATAAAATATTATTATATATTCTTTATAGCATTTGCTAAGACCATCTCCTGTCGTGCTGGAGAATTGTGCAAAACATCAAAATATCACTCCACTAATGAATAATTTGTGTGAATTACTTTGCAATTTTATTTTTTTATTATAATTTTATAAATTCATAAGAATTTTTGCAATATTATGATGAATGAATTATCTTTTATTAAAATGTAATATTATAAGCATTAAGAGAATTATAATATAAATTATTGTTGTATAAATTAAAAAAATTATTAATAAAATATCTTTTTATAGAATATTATATTTCAATGTATAAAAGTAATATAAACAGTTAGAAATTTATTACTTGACATACAATAAAATAATACAAAATTAATGATAAAATAATGCAACTGCTAGAGATGGTCTAATAAAATAAAAGCATTTGCCGAGCTAAAGAAAATTAAAATTAAAAAGCAATGGTGGCGGACACAACTACAACTCATTTTCAAGTTTATGATTTTGTCATGAGAGGGAATCAGATCCTCTATTGAGCAATTACACCAGCAAATGGTGCTGGGGTTTTAAAACGGTATCGTTTAATTTGTTTATTTGTTTCAAATGGTGTTGGAGTATTATTTTGAAAGACATTTTCAATTTATCATCTGTTCCATTTTTTGTTTATATATTAAATTTATTTATTCATTCTCAAATAATTTTTATATGTTTATCATTTTAAATTCTTTCTCGATCTCAATTTTGATTTCTCATTCCACTATTCATTCTCCTTCAAATACTTTAAAATTACATCTCACATCACTAATAATTACATACAAAAGGATTTTCATTTTGTCTCATTAACTTAAATTGAATAATACGCCATCATAAAAAAAACTAATGTATCCATTTAAATACTACAAATTAACTCATTAAAAAAATTGAAGTTGTAGCAAGCGTCTCAAAAGAATTACATTTAGAACATAAAAAAAAAAAAACCTAATGCTCAAGAAAATATATTAAAACATGCTTTCAAGAGAATATTGTGGAAGGTCAAGTGGTGTAAATTAATACAAAAAAAAATTAGTTATTATATATAATTATTTTTTAAATAAATATAATTTTAAACTATATCATCAAGAATTTTGTGAATATGAATTGACCCCCAATTGTTTGAAGACATTCTTGAGACACGGAGGGTGCTGAACAAGATGCAAACAACATTCATCATCGTTATCAATTAACCAGCCAACAACACATTCAAATAATAATTGGACTTTATTTTTGTGTTTTATATAAGCAGTTGCAAACAAGTCAAACTCCATCTGAAATATGTGAAAAATAAATGGATTTATAAATATCAGAAAGTTAAGCAATGTAGGAGAACTCTCCAACTTTAATCTTGGCAATTTTTGACTCATCTCAAATCCACATTGTAGCTCATTATACCACTTGTCCTCCAAGACTTGTTCAAAGTGCTTAAAAAATTGTCATGTGTCTAAGTGGGGATTCATAGAACTCTTGATATCATAATTAACGCTTTCACTAAGTTGTGTGCTCCTTATACCAAGTGTACGTGCATGCCTCATGTAAGAAATAGCCCATTTCTTTTTCACACTGTAAGTAGATAGCAACCACATGTTCTCCTTTACACTAAATTATTCTAGTAAAGCACTCCACGCCTCCTCAAATTTGACCTCATCATCAATATCATACATGCATCTCTTAAAATCACTTAAGAAATATGACCCATCTTTCATCAGGTTTCCCAAGTGCTTGATTTCATTTTACATTAAGTGCCACGTGAACAATCCGTGAAATGTCTCGGGCATCACCTCATGTCTTTTGTCATAGCTTGATCTTGATCCGTGAAGATTGTTAAAGGTTTTTTTTGCTTGTGTGCTTCTAAAAAAGTTTCAAAGAATCATTTGAATGATGCAGTAGTCTCATCATATAATAGTGATGCACCAAAAATCACCACTCGTCTAGGATGGTTAAAGCCTGAGAAGAGTGCAAGCATTCAATGTGCACGATTTGTACAATATGTGGTATCGAGTCACACAACGTTACTGAAAAACTCATAGTCAACTAACATTCTTTCATCAACCCAAAAAATATTAGTTATCTGCTCTTCCATATCCATCTGGAAGACATGATAAAATAAAGGGCTTTAGATAACTGGTTTTCAAAATATTGCATTAGACAACTGGTTTCTCCATACATTATGTCTTTTTTGTCTCTTGGATCGAAGATAATTTTTAGAATATAACTTGGTATAACCAAGACATACCATTCCTCCTGTCTGTCTACTCATTAGCTCAAACGTTGATTTCTCTGCCAAATCAATCTCATGCTCTTGAACTTCTGTAATTCGATGTTGGGAAGCCAATATATGAATTGTCTCTTGAAGATGGAGTGGGTGATTGTGATTTTCGATGAACTCATCAACTATGTACTGACCATCAACATATTTGATTCTCATTCTTACTTTGCTATCCGTTCGAGTCTCAAGTCAAGGATTGAGGGTCAAAGAATCTCTTTTGTCTTGTCTACGGATACCTTTTTTGCAATAAACATATATATATATAGTAATAACACCAGTCTTCTTGTTCTTTTTAGCATAATTTTTTCTAACTACAAAGCTTCCATGCATCATTTATGCTATCAAACTTCATACCAATCTCAGGCATTAGCTTATCACGTGAAATAAAATTCATTAAAAATCTCTTTATATGTAACTATTTGTCAAATTAATATTTTGCACAACATAATAGATATAACAAGCAAAATTTTAAATATGCACAATATGTGTAATGAAAAGTTAAATATATAATAATTAATTATATTATATTATACACATAATTAATTATCATAATCACTCTAAATTGGAGAAAACAAAGGAATAAATGAGTTAAAAAAATTAGATTACAAGTAGTAAATTTTAAACAAATAAATACCACATGTATCCCCACTGAAAAAAAAAAAAACCGTGTCCAAATAAATAAATATTTCAAAAACTCAACACTCCATTAATGGCAGCCCCCTTTTCATTAACAAAAACTAAAAACTCTTTGTTAGAAATAATATAAGGAATAATGAATTACATATCTTTTTTTAATATCCAAAATTCAATGCTTGGAAGATTGCAGAAAGTTGAATGAAAATAAGAAGAAAAAAAACTGGTTAATACACCGCTAATGACCATTGAAAAAAAAAAAGTGTTTTGTAGAAAAACCCTTAGGGTTGAGTGAAAATGATGGATTTATTCTTAAAAGATTTGCCTTTTTATTGTATGTGGTCAGCAACAAATCACATTTTTCGATAGAAGCCTTCAGCCAGAAAGTAAAATTAAAAAAAGAAGTTAACGACGATTTGCTGATTTGATCGCCCAAGAGAGGATCTGGACCCATCATGAGAGACCTCTTTCTCTCTCAGAGTGCCAAATATGGGCAGTAATTCTGGTAGTTTTTAGACTCAATCATGGCCGGCCCTTAACCACTCAGAATATTCCTTTGTCTCAAGATTTTGTGATATCAAGATCACTTTAAGCGGTGAGGTATCATAGCCTTGCACTTTTCCAAAATTTACCAATTTGGGTCACAATTGATTCCTCTAAAAGAGTTCTCATAAACCATCAATATTCCTCAAATATCCGAATGACAGAGCACATAGCGGACCTATACCAGAAGCTCACTGACACTCTCAAAATTGGAGAGCTATTGTAACCAAAGATGTAGACCTCTCTAATACAAAAACATGGTCTTCGTCTAGAAGAAACCATTCCCACTTGGGATCGGCTTTAAAACGTAACTAGAAATTGCGCAGCTCACTCAAAATTGCTACAATCAGAGTATGAAATGATACCTAGGTAATTTAATCTTGGTATGAACGATTGTCGAATTTTTTCTACTTATGTGGGCATTTAGACCATGTGGAAAAGGATTGTCATTTCTCTTTTAGTGAATTGGGGTGGGAGTAAAGGTGTATATGCATGGTTGCTAGCAAAAGGAGTTGGATGAACTATAGAAACGTGGAGGAGGAAAGAGCGAGTCTGTTACCAGTAGTCGAAAGGGCAAGCATAGGCGAGGAAGGAACAGGGGTTGCAAATTAATAGTCAGGGTGTAGCAAAAGTGATAAACATTAGTGACGTCCTTGTCATAACTCGATCGGATGCAATGAATGCTTGGCCTTGAGGAGTGATCTAACACTACAAAATTTCATTTGAAATGGAGATTCTAATCAAATTTTGTTTGTCCTTTTCCTATGAGGGAGTTTAACACATTTTTTAATGAACTACATTTCCAAGAGGTTACTTCCAAATTTTTTTTAAAAAAAAGATAGAACCCATGGCATCTAAGCTATTGGAATGGGCACAACAAAAGATTCGAAACCTGAAGATCCAAAAAAAAGGACTTGGAGAAAGAGTTGAACCTATTGTTGGAAGATACTCACGCCCTCGATTAACGTTCAACTCCAAACATTAACTCCAGATCAGCTCCGAAAAATACGCCAACCAAGTCAAGACTCGAAGAGTAGAATTAGCTGATTTAATGGAGATTAAATCGTAGACAAGCACTTGATTTTAATTTAAATATTCTTTGTAATTTTTTCACATTATTAATAAAAAGATATTAATTTTAGTAAAGAAAATTTTTCGTTAGGCTTAGTCTTGTATGCACCAGTTACACCGTGCAACTCAAGTTCATTTCTAAAAAGTTAAACAAAATACTACTGAAAAGTTACACATGTTATTACTGAAAAGTGTATTTTTAATGGTTTAACTTTTTAGTATAATTTGTGTAACTTTTCAGTAGTATTTTGTTTAACTTTTCAGAAATGAACTTGAGTTGCACGGTGTAACCGGTGCACAAGAGACTTACTCTTTTTCGTTATTCATCTCCGCTCTTTAAGGATTATGGTCGAACAAATTAATTGGGGCATGTCAAATCACCTTCTGGTGCATGTCCAATCACCTATTTAAATTTACATCACGATTTCGAGACCAAGTTGCACCCGTCATATTTCTCTACAACAGATCACGAGAGGGCATTTGTAAGCAGAGAGATTTTATTAAATTTAACGGTATCATATATTATATATATCCTAATTTGGAGATAAAATATATATAATAATATCTCTCAGATTTATGATTATAAATTCCTTATTCTTCTATTCGAGAATATCACTTTATAGCTTTTTAACTCACTGATCTCTTATAAATAAGAGACTTAGAATTGAGTTTTGAGAGATATGATGGAATAAGTCACTTGACCCTATCTACTCCTTACTACCAAGTTGTAGGTTAAATTCTCCTTTACTAACAAATTGTAGGTCAAATCTGGAATAAGTGGCTGAGAGTCTGATACCCCCAAATCCTTAAAGATAAGAATTAAGCGATTTATGAAAGTTGTGGTCTTTTTTCGCGTTAGTGTATATTAATTTCGTGAAAATTTATTGTTACACATTTATTAAAAAGTAATATTCTACAAATGAAAAATGAAATATTTTAGCTTAGCTCTTAGTAAAAGTTCCTGTTAATCCCGTCCATTAGCTCAAAGTTGAAAACATGTAATGATTTAAATAAAAAGTCATAATATTTAAATTAAAAAGTACTTTTCAATTGACAACTACCACTTAAATAAGTTACTGAAAAGTGAATAAAAATTTATATGTATCCGAGTTTATTCTGAACTGGAATTTATCAATTAAATAACTTATGTATATTTATTATTATTATTATTATACATATACACTATTAATATTATTAAATTAAATATATGTTTATAATAACAATAGTATATATGAATAACAGTGATAATAATTATCCATAATAGTGATACGGATTTATGTATGCTCGGATTCACAAAAAACCTACTCCAAAAAATATTACTTTTCAAATAACAATTGACAATTTCATGTTGTTAAATGACACAATAATTCGCCAATATATATATAGTAAATTTAGTTCATACTGATATAAATTTATTTGAAGTGTATGAATTATTTTACTAAAAAGACTAATTTTGGAAGATAGAAATTATTTTTACTAAAAATTGAGTTCAGGTGTATGAATTTTTTCACATGAATGTATAAATTATTGAACTAAAAAATATTGCAAACCAATTTAACCATAAACAAATTTCACATTATACTTGTACTCCTCATATACTACTGTAGCATCATCACTTTTTCACTGCAAATTTGAAATAATTATAAAACACAAACTTCAAACTTAGTAGCTATGTTTTAAAAAACCGGTCGGACCGGTTAGCTATGTTTTAAAAAACCGGTCGGACCGGCCAGTTGGACCGGTCCGACCGCTAATCGGCCATAGTAACGTACGGTTAAAAAGCGTTCGGCCGGCCATCTTTAAAGCGCTTGAGAACCGGTCAAAAACGGTTTTAATCGGATTGAACCGGTCCGGGTCAAACCGGTCGAACCGGCTGCTAGGAAGATTTTTACAAAGAAAAAATATTTAGGGGTTATTTTGCAATTTAAGAAATTTGTTGATGCCCTAATATATTTATTAAAAAAATTTAAAAAAGACGAAGATCGTGATGCCTAAATTCATTGACGTTGACATCCATCTCCGGCGGTGTTATGAGCGTTGCAACAACTTTAAGCGGTGCAGCGTTTTCATCCAGTGTTTTCATTATATATTTATTACAAATGATTAAATTATATAATATTATAATTTATATATTATATAATTATGACATCATACCGGCTCAACCGCTTTATTAACGGTCTGACCAATCGGACCCGGTCCGACCAAAAAAGTTAGGGTGTCCGGTTTATTGTCTGCTTACGCTTTTTAAAACATAGCTTAATAGCACAGAATTTGAAAGATAGATAAAATAAAAAATAGTAAGATAATATGGAATCCAAATTTTTGTTTGTGAGTGTAATTTATTTTTAAAAAGAGTAGGAAAATAAATATTATAAACAAACAGAAAAAAAAAAATGGGAATAAATTTGTGAAAGGAGAAAGTAAGCTCGGAGTGACAAATTGCTCCATCTTTGATGTCACGAGCAATTACAACACAAAAAATAGACATTCCTTTGGCAAATCACTATTGCATAGGGAAACAATCAACTAGGACAGTTTTGTACTAGAGAATTACACAACTAACCCTACATCTCTTTCTGCCAAGGACAAAATTCAAGATCCATTGCAGCAAAATACAAGATACCTGCATATTTCTATGCCGGTACACTTCTCAAAATCCAAAATTTTCGTGGCAAACGGTTACTTCTCTAGTTTGTTGCATCAGTTAGGTTTTAACATCTCAAGGCAAATGATCAAGAACAAAAACTAACCATGCTTTCAACATCTCAAGGCAAATGATCAAGAACAAAAACTAACCATGGTTAACTGGACACTTACTCTTACATTGAGATGAATCGTCCTATTGGGAAAGTGCTTGTTTTGAAGTCCGGGACAAATCCAAGATGTTGCTCTCGCCTGGTCATCGATGTTTAACCAGGGTCCAAGAAGCTCTCACTCTCTCTCTCACTCACTTTGTGAGCAGCAAATTCTTTTTCACCATAACTGTCGCTTCCTTACTCTCTTCAACAATAGTAGAAGCATGGCTTTCGGATGTATCCGAGCTGCTGTTCTCACCTAATCCATCTTTATTAGACCACAGTTTGGAGAACATTTTTTTAACTTTCTTAGCAGTGACTTTATCTCCATTCAATTTGGCACCATTTACTTCTTTGTTTCTGAGTCTAAGAGAAGAGAGCTCCCCTTTGAGTTCCTCAGACGTCTGATCTCCGTCCCAGTCATCATCTGAATTGGTAGTTGCTGACCTGGAGCTTCCACAAGATCCTCTCGGGAGCATAGCCCTAACCGACCCAGGAGCATCAGGTGTGCTATACCCCGTGGCTGCTGCTATGCGGGCTTGCTCAAAGAAAAGAACTTGCACAACCACACGCATCGGAAGCCTCTCGTTTTGTACAGCATGCGTGCATGCCTCACCTGATAACTTCTTGCAATCCATTAACCGACAGACTCTCTTTTTCTCACTCTTACTCAACCCTGGATGTTCCTGCACACAGGATAATCACTGGTTACTATATGAGACATTACATATTGGTTCAAAAAAGTGAACGTAATTGCAAATTGATTCAAATGGTTTGTATTTTTTACTTGCACCGAAACATAAAAATTTGGTTCGTGCAAATATTTTAAACCCATTTGTTAGTAGTATCATTTTCTTGAATAATTTTGCAATTTTTCCAATAAATATATGGGGCAATGTTTTATGAAAAGCTGTTTTATCGTGCAACTGTGTGTACTTTATAATAGTATTAATTGTTTCATGTATTAGTTTGTCAATATTAGATATTTATTCAAAATTATTAGTTGTGATACTATAAAATGATAAATTATTTTATATAGGTCAACTCAATATATATATATATACACACACACACAAAATATTATGAGTCCAGTCATTTTGGAGTTTGTAAAAGAAGGATATTATCTTTAAGTACCTATACATTAAAGACAATATTTTTTAGTTTTATATAAATGTAGAGACCAGAATGGCCCAAATTAGCCCATATCCAGTCAAAGTCGCACGTGAGGACTGAAAATTGGGCATTGCAACCTGATAAGTAAAAGGACAATACTTTTAAGTCATGTAAAAGTTGGCCAATTTTGCCTACAATTACATAAAGTAAAACTACTCCCTCTTTCTCATTCTCATTTGCTACTTACTACTTATGGAATCATAGATTAAGCAAGAGGAGAGACATATAGTGAAGTAGAAGATGATGCTGGGACGTAGGGAGTATTAATTTACAGGCCAGTAAACATAATGGCCTTTTGCAACCTTCAAAGTTATGGGCCTATTTTTTTCCCTATAAATATATATGTGTGCATATATAAGGAGAGAAAGAGAGGTGGATTCGTAACCAACCTTTAGGTACATGTCAATAGCGCGGTAAATCCCATCATGACTTGATCTCGGATACGTGGCGACCATTTCAGCAAGATCGACAAATTTGGACAAAGGTAGAGAGGAATCTCTCGCTGCTTTAGCCAAATAGTCATCAACCAATCTAGCCACCTTAGCCTTAGAAGCATCGGAAGTGAATCCCACGTGATCATCAGGACAATCAGCCCGGT
The DNA here is from genome assembly GCA_026898435.1 of Prunella vulgaris. Taxonomy (NCBI): domain Eukaryota; kingdom Viridiplantae; phylum Streptophyta; class Magnoliopsida; order Lamiales; family Lamiaceae; genus Prunella; species Prunella vulgaris. The sequence goes on from JAPKLY010000099.1 coordinate 87,540, forward strand.
CCCCATTTTCTTGCATCACGAACTGCTCGACCAAACCATGCACCACATCAATGTTATACAGGGCAGTTTCTCCACTCGGGGAACAAATCATCAGATCTGAAGCAGTTGCCTCCTCAAGCTCTAGTCCTATTTTTTGAATAAGCTTCCTTCTTCCCATCTCATCACATTCCAACAACATCGATGAATGTAACAACATTAACATAAAACCACAAGGCACACAGCTTCTCTCCATTGGTAGCAACCACGTGATTACATCCACCAAGTAACGGTATTTCAGAAGCTCGTTTTCTTGAAGAGTGCTTTTATCGAAAATGGGAAGCCTTCTACAAGCATATGCTGTTAAAGATTCTCCTATAACATCAGCTGACACTCTTCCTTTGGCTATAATCGTTGTAATAACTCTCTTATATAAATCAATTTGAAGTTCACATAGATCTTCTACCCACCAGTCTTTAGGCACTGTTTGTTGCTTCTTCACACCATTCCATTCGTGCCCATTTTCAGACGGGAGTTTCTTACGATTATAAGTGTATGACCATTCAACTTTGGATGGATCAGTTGAAGCCCGGGTTGCTATCGAATCAAGGCAATGACTCACGATTTTTAATTTCTCAGACATTGGGAGAAGAGATTTTGTTGTTTGAAGAACAATGATGGAGTCTTTCCAACTCTTGAAAATGCTGGAACTCAGAAAGACATCTATCTTGTATACGAGATTGCCTTTCTCAACCGTCTCATACATTTCGAGGTACTCAGCAGCACAGCGTGCTGTGACTACATTATATGCATTGAGTGTTACAATCATACCATAACAGAATTTGGCACATATTTCGAACGCAGACGGGCCCCCAGGAATATCATGGAGGTCGATTTCATCATTGTTGTAATCTCCTGTGCTGGCAATAAGCTTATGAAGCCGAGAACTCTTGGAGAGAAGAGGAAACTATACAATTAGATGGAGGTTTGTCAGTGAATAGTAAAACACCTTTATTAAAGAATTTATACAGAACTATTTCAGGATATCAAGTATTCTAACAAATCTTGGATCAAATTATATTTGCCTTTCAACTGCATATTGGGATTATCGGTACATATCTAAGTTCAACAAACAAGAATAATCTTGTTGATAAGTTTGAGCGAACTTGAACCGGTTAAATATCATAAATCACAGGTGGCTTGCGGCTATATGGTTATCAGTTAGGTAATTGTATCAAAATAACTGATATACAAGAATCGTTTTAGTGTAAACTGATTATACCTTATGGAGATAAAACTTGACATCCCCAACACTGATGACCATATCACTAGCTAACTCTGTCGCTACATACCTGAAAAACAAAATGCATCCAACAATCACATTCAGAAATAAACCTTATATCAGCATCTGTTGAGTTTGAAATGAACTCATGCATAACCAAGCAACACAAGTATGGGAAAAAAGAATATATCAAGAACTTGACATCTCATGAAAGGACTGCCAAAAGTTCTATAAATATGTAACTATCGGTCATTCTTCAATCTCAAAAGTGACAACATTTGAAATAATAATTTTCATGATAATATGTTGAAACCCCTAATTTGCCTTCAAATATATATTCAATACATAAGATTGGAAATAAATTGAAGATCATTTTGATCAAAAATTTGAATCCACGATCTCCACTCACCAAACAAGTTATACTAAATTAGTATCCACATTCAAATGCAAAAAAAGAAAAAATGGTGCATTTATATCACATAAAAGAAACATCTACTTAATACTAACATCAACAGTACATATAACAAGGATTCAACAACAGATACAGCTAACCTGATAGAGTCTCCATCAGTTTGAAACTGATCTGGCTTCGATCCGAGTTTCATATACTTCATTTTGATAAGCTAAAGTACTCTTACACCTCCAAAATATAAACTCTTGGCTCCTTCCTATTAAACAGAAATTCCCAAAATGCTCAATATCCTCGGAAAAAACGACCACGTGTACCAAACTAGCACCACCTATCTCCCTTATCAGTTATCAGCATATGCTCATCACCAACACACAGCATAAAATCTAAAGTAGTGTTTCAGAAATGATAACCAAGAATCAACAAGATTTCTTGCAACTATGAAGCTGGAGAACCTGTTAAATCAGGAACGAGAGGAGAAGCACCATTAAGATCTCAGACAAAGGGAATCCAACTAGTTTTGGAAAACACAGTGAACATATTTCTTCCTTGAAATAGCACAGCACAAGAAACTGATGGGTTTCCCCAAACTTACTCATCAAAAATATACACAACGAAAATAGATGAATCCCAAACCAAAAAAATCCAAATTAAGCAGAACCCAGATGATAAATACAGTAAAATATCAGGCATCTTAACATTGACAGAAATTAAACCTCATTTAATCACGATAAACGATAAATTAACTAAACCCACAACCAGATATGATGTGAACTTACCTCAAAATTTGAAGGAAAAATAATCGAGCAAGGGAAATAAAAAATGAGGAGAAACTTTGAGGAAGAAAAGTAGGGAGGGAACATGGGAAATGAGAGAGGCAGCAAAAAACCAAAGCAAGAAAAAGATGAGCTGTCGTTAATCTTTGCTAGCCACCATTGAAACAGCGTGTAGTCACAAAAGGCCAGACTCAGAACGTCTGCAGTCTCATCTACCCCTTTAGAATCAGCACCACCGCCCCACCACCAACACCCCTTTTTCCTCCACACACTACGCTTTTTTATACCATGAAAATCACCGTTTTCCCATGTAAATAAATGTAAACTAATTCCCCCAAAAGTTAGTTTATTTTATTGGAATGTATTTTTATATGGTTGGATTTAGAGATGTTAAGCTGCCCTAAAAAGCTTCCTAGGGTCTAAACACTTTTGCGTATGAGCGGTTTGTTATTACTGATTCGGGATATAATTTATGACTCAGGTTATATGCGCACACACTTTATAATTTAAATATATATATAAAATTACCATTATATCCTCATCGCTTTCTTTTGAAAATAGATATACACCCACCCCTTCTTTAAAAGTAATTTCAGTAAATTTTATAGTTAACTCTTATGAAAATAACAATGCATCGACTAACACCATCTCAAAACCATTGCCACATAGAACTGTAATTTTAAAAAATACAAATTTTTTTCCAGAAAATTAAATATAAAACTAGCTAATTTTATTAAAAAAAGAATTCGCAAAACATTAAATATTTCAAAGAAAAAATATTCAAACAAAAAGACATGATTCATAAAGATAAAATCGAATAGAATTTTCAAAAAAAAAATTGAAATGAGAAAGAAATTCAGAATATAAAATTAAGAACTTCATGTTTTACTAAAATCGAAGATAAATTTTTTTTTTTAAAAGAGAGAAAAGAGGAAGATATATATATATATATATATTTTAACCTGGTAGTTGAAGAATGGCGCGTTGCAGAATGAAGGGGAGTAGAGGAATTTTTTAAAAGAAAAGGTAGGCGAAGGGTTTAATTGACGAAAAATTTTATAAAGAAGAAAGAAAGAAAAATAAAAAAAAATAGGGAAGAAGGACGGTGGGGGGAGTTGAGAAGAAGAGGGGGAGTGGGGTTCAAAGTCGTGGGGAAAGAGAGGCTGCGAAGTAAATTTGAAAAAGGTTGAAAATATTAGGGTGAAGGGTAAAAATGATATTATAAAATGGGTGTACTCATTCTATAAGGTGTGTGTTCATCTAGTGTGTATTATGAATAAGTGTGGGTGCATTTAACCTGGGCCATAATTTAACTCTAGCGGTCTACATGCTTAAATTAGTTCGGATGAATTTAAAAAAATCAACATAAAATAAAAAATTATAGTTATAATGCGAAATTATTCAAATATTGTTCATAAATTTATAAAAATTACATCAAAATATAAGTCACAAAGTTTAGCCATTAACAACTAATTTAAAATTTAATAAATATCTTTAAATTCTTCGATCTTCGGTATTAAATCCTTCTTTGGATGATGATAAAACATTTTCTTCTGTATCAGTGTCATCATCATCATCATTTGAAATTAAAAAATATAAGCGGGCTAAAGGGTTAGCACGTAAAAGCGACGAGCTTGTCAGGTTAAATGGCCAAGCCAAAAAAAAAACTCGAATTTAAACGGTCCACTATATGCTCGGACCTAACCCTATAACTTTCAGGGCTAAACGGGTCGATCCGTCAGTCCGTGATCCGTTTAACATCTCTGGTTGGATTGTTTCAACTCAACAATTAAATTTTATTATACTGAACAGTTATGGTTGGATTGATATATTGTTCAGTATACTTAGTACTAACTGTTTAATGTTCTCAACTATTTAAAAATATAGATGAATTGCATGGTACACATTTAAGCTACTTCCCTATTCAGGGGTAATGCATTTCAATAAAGGCATGCTAAAACCCAATTTGTATAGCTGATCATTCAGCAACACAAACATGCTCGCATTTCAATTCATCGTGTCAGTGCCATCCTTTGAGTATACTATGATGGGGTCATCCACGTGCTGCCTTGAATCAGCCAGGGATGCCAAGAATTGTCTATTAATGGACGGCTCAGGTAGCATAACCTGGTGTGGGTGAAGTCGTCTGCCCTTCTAAGGATGCTAGCTTTGAAAGGGCGTCAGTCTGGGAGTTGTGTTAGCGAGGTCTTTGCTCAATGAACATCTGCTCGAATTTCTCGCATAAGTTGATGACTAGGTCTTGATATTTGGCTAACTGCTCATCTCTGACCTCATATTCGCCTTTCAATTGATTCACCACTAACAAAGAATCCATGAAGATATGAAGGCGCCTGACCCTAGAGCTATTGCAAGTTCTAAACCTCATACTAGAGCCTCATACTCGGTATGATTATTTGTTGCTCAGAAACTGAAACTGAAACGCACCGCATTTGTGAAGTATTGCCCTTCGGGGCCGATCAGGACGATTCCTGTCCCCGCACTTGTATTCGTTGACGTCTCGTCAGCGTACTGCACTATAGTATTTTTTTTATTATACTACAACTATTTTAAATGCACTACATTAAATCTTTTATTATACTATCCCCATTGTTACAGTACCAATGTACTTGTACTATTGAATTTCTTATTAAACTACAACTATTATGACTGTACAATTGAATTTTATTGTGGTTGTACTAAACATATCGTATTTGCACTAATAGTGTTTCTTATAATATTATACCTTTAACCTATAACTCTTATGACAATACTATTGAATTTTATATATACCATTGTTCTAAAAAAAATGGGCAAGCCGGCCGACCCGTTTTGTCCCAAATCGGCAGAAAAAAAACGTCTGGAGTAGTAATTGACATCTAGATCCATTGCCGACTTGCTGACTAGGCGCCGACTTATATAAAATATTTTTTTTTTCATTTTTTTCCTTTGTCCTTTAGAAAGTATTTACTCCATTATTAGTTTGAGTTCACATTTTTTTTCTCATATCATGATGCTTATCTTTTAATATGTAGAACTTTAAAGTTTAAATTTAAATTAATATGTTTCATCTTTTGGATTTTAAATTATGAATTTATTTCATTTTGAGTTTCATGGTTGTTATCATTTATAATTTTAATTTTTAAAGGTGATTATGTTAATTTTTTTATTATTTTATGCATAATGTATTATTAATTTATTAAATAATTAATTATATTTATAATTTTTAGGTGTTTCCGACTAGTCCCCGACTAGTCGCTAGACCCTAGTGGTCCGACCGACTAGCGACTTTTAGAACACTAATATATACTAAAAAGAAATTTTTTAGGGAAGTAAGAAATTTCTTTTGGGATGACCCATATCTTTTTAAATATTGTCCTGATCAAATATTAAGAAGATGTGTACCAGATAATGAGATTCAAAGCATAATAAATTTTTCTCACTCTGAAGCTTGTGGGGGGCATTTTTCAACAAGAAAAACCGCTGCAAAAATTTTGCAGTGTGGATTTTATTGGCCAACACTTTTCAAGGACACATATGAATTTTGTAAAACTTGTGATCGATGTCAGAGATTAGGGGGCATAAGTCGTAGAAATATGATGCCATTAAATCCTATCCTAACTGTTGAAGTATTTGATTGTTGGGGAATTGATTTTATGGGTCCTTTTAATCCACCATCTTTTGGTTATCAATATATTTTGGTTGGAGTCGACTACGTTTCAAAATGGATTGAGGCAATCCCTTGCAAAAATAATGATCATAAAATTGTTTTAAAATTTTTAAAGGAAAATATTTTTTCAAGATTTGGAATGCCTCGTGCAATTATTAGTGATGACGGTTCACACTTTTGGAACAAACCTTTTGAGAATTTAATGAAAAAATATGGAATCCATCATAAAGTGTCTACCCCATACCACCCAAACACTAGTGGGCAAGCTGAACTCACTAATAGGGAAATAAAACATATCTTGGAGAAGACAGTCAACTCAAATCGAAAAGATTGGTCAATCAGGTTAGTAGATGCACTATGGGCTTATCGGACAGCATTCAAAACAATACTTGGTATGTCTCCTTACCGACTTGTCTATGGTAAACCATGTCATTTACCTGTTGAAATAGAACATAAAGTTTTTTGGGCTATTAAAAGGTTTAATTTCAATCTAGAAAAAGCTAGTACTTTAAGAAAATTTCAACTAAATGAATTGGAGGAAATCAGAAATGATGCATATGACAATTCTAGAATTTACAAAGAAAAAATGAAAGTGTTTCATGACAAGCGCATTGTTAGGAAAACTTTTGAAATAGGGCAAAAAGTTCTTCTATATAATTCTAGATTACATCTGTTTCCTGGAAAATTGCGCTCAAAATGGTCAGGACCCTTTATTATAAGAACTGTATTTTCAAATGGAGCGGTTGAAATTGAAAATCCAAAAACAGGTGATGTGTTTAAAGTGAATGGACAACATCTAAAAGCATATCTTGGAAATTTTAGTAAGGAGATTGAGTCAGTATCTCTTACTGACCCGACTAGTAATATTATGTGAATTTTATTTTTCCGGTATAAATGGCGGATTCGGTACTCCATGACTTCCAAGTCGGTATTTCAGTTACCCACAAAACTGAATTGTAAAAAAAAAAAAAAAAACTTCGAAAAAGCAAAAAAAAAAAAATTATAACACTCAATTTTAACGGTAACAATGATGAGTGTATCACCACCACTTATCTTTCCAAACGGTCATGAAAGGCTAGTTTTTAAATTTTTTTTCAAAAAAAATTACTCTATAAATACCTAATTTTACTCCCATTTCTAAACACCCCTCTTCAAGTTATCATAAACTCAAACAAAATGAGCAAAATCTTTCTCTCCATCATCACTCTTGCCTACTTTGTCATGCTTGCTATTTGCTATTTCAATGAAGAAGAAGAATTCGGTGCATTACCTTGGATTGTTGCGGCAATTGCAATGCAATTTATAATGTTAGCTTGGGGAGTAGCATTTTTGTAATTGTAATGTAATTTCTTGTTGTTTAATAAATTTTTAATCTTTCATTTTTGAATAGGTCGACGAAATGGACACTATGGATGCGGCAATTGCCTCTTTAAATAAATGTTTTCCTTGCTTCATTAACAGAAATTTAATTAAGATATATTATGCTCGATGTGAAAGATTACGATTGATGAAGATTAAAGGAATACCACTGGATCTTCAATGGTTGATTGAAGCAAAGGTTAGAATTGGAGGTGAGTTACCTAATTCAATTGTTCCACGCGTGGTTGGTTTGGGTAGAAGTTCATTTTCTAAAAAACGAAGGGCTAAAAGAATGGGAGTTTGTTATAAATGTGCTAGATGGACGTGTAACAGACATTGTAAAAATATAGGAATGGCTTCCGATAATCGATTAAATAAAATAGATTTCATTATAAATGGACTGAGTAAGGGGTCAGTGGATAACCAATGGACCTCTGAGACGCATTATATTGGAATAGAGCAAAGAGCTTTAGTCGATTTAAGGAATGAATTAATAAAGGAATATGCACATTATCTCGGGAATCTGACGTTAAAAGACCCTGTTTGCCAATTTCTAAGAAAATTGGATGGGAAGCATATCCTCGACTCATAGAAGGCGTTTAAGCCGTTTCTGGACGTAAAACCAGAGGAAGATGTGAGCCACAATCACAACTACTGTCCCCAAGTGGGACCTCAATCTCTTAACTTTCTTTTGACTTTTGTTTCATTTAACAGTATTTCTCGAATCGTATCAGGTACGTTTTTCATTTATCTTTGTCTATATAATTCAGTGTTCAGCTTATCACAACTCGTATCATCCTTTCGAAAGTCCAAATATGGCAACTTCATCTTCTAAAAAAATAACCTCTATTTGTGTGTTAGGGGGAGCTGGAAATAGTCTTAATAAAGAATTTGCTCGAGTAGCAAATAAGCTAGGTGGTATACTAGCTCGGAGAAATATCAAATTAGTACACGGAGGAGGCACACTTGGTTTGGTAGGTAATGTTGCCTTGACAGCATCTTGGGGAGGATCTGAAGTTCAGGGAGTCGTTCACACAGGTATAAAAAGAGTTAATCCTACTACAATTGGTGAGGAAATACAGATTTCATCCTTAATTGACAGAATGCCAAAATTGATAGAAATCTCTGATGCATTCATAGCCCTTCCAGGTGGTATTCTTACTTTAGAAGAAATATTTAACATTGTATGTTGGTCATGTTTAAGTATTCATTCAAAACCTGTGGGACTACTGAATATTAATGGTTATTATGATGGGTTACTAATTTTTTTGGATCATGTGAAGCAACAAGGTTTTATTGAAGAATCAGAACGTCAACTCTTTACAGCAGATTCAGATCCAGAATAATTAATAGAAAAACTCAATGCCTGTGAGATTAAAATTTGCCCAATCACGTCTCAGGTAAACTGGTTAGGAACTCGACCCAGAATAAGTCAGGATGATTTAGATTTACATCTTTAAAAAAAAAATTATTTTAACAAGATTTACATTAGAAAACTGCAACTTTTGTTTAGTGGATATGAACCTACCCTGTGAGAATTTGTGCCTAAATAGCATGTTTGAGCATTCTTTTATGTGAGATACTCTGTCATGAATTATGTTCTTCAGAACTTGTTTTGAATCTGTATCAGTCACTCTGTATGCAGACATAAGAATGATGAAGGCAATTAAGACTTACCTTTCTTTTCCAATAAAACCTACCGAATTTTTCAATGCCTTAGTAAACCCCTTTGAGCCTAAATAAAACCTTTTCTTTTACCACAAAATCATAATTATCAGTTCTCAAAGTGTGAATAAGGTGAATTATTCTTGTGAAGGTGTAAAAAAAAAAGTGATGTTTATCGGAATAATGATGAGGATGGCGAAGGACAGTATTGAAGAGATTTGAAGATGCGAATCAAAGCCTAAATATAATTCTTCCTACATTTAGTTGCAGACCACTTTGAGTCAAAATCCAGAGCCGATTTTCTTCATAACTTCACTCTAAGCCTCATTACAACCAAATAAAGTCCTTCTAACTTATGTTGCATGCATTGTTGATTGACTGACGGATGTATAACCAAGCTTATGATAGAAATATTCACGATATAGAGTCTGAGCTTAAACACTAGCCACATTGAGAGATGTAAGGCGTGTGAAATCCACTGGCAAAAGTTGTTTATTCTAACAACTATCTTGTTAAAAACAAAAAAAAATATATATATATATTTTCATCATGAAAGTTGTTAACCATAGTAAAATATCAAGATAATAGAATTATGACGTGAACTCCATACCTTTTGGTCACTTAACTTGAGCACAACAGGGGATGACTATCAAACTGTCTATCTAGATTGTATTGAGCATAAAATAGTTCTAAAATGCAATAGTTTGTTAATTTAGATATATTATAACAAAGAGTTGGTAAGATGCAAATAAAAGCATCATCACAAAATTATGTTACGCTTTCATCACTAGAGACTAGTAATGAGCTGGTTGGGGAGTGTGATTAGCGTTTAAGTATGCATGTATTTTACCTATTTTGTGTATTATTTTGTGTACTATAATGTATTGTTTAGCGTATTTATATATAATTTCACACTTTCTAATTAGTTATAAGTATTTATGTTTTCTATATAAATAAGAGACATATGTATAATTCAACATGGTCATTATGTCTATTGTATATTGTTGAGGTCTTAAGTGGAGTTATACTTATCCAAATTTTATGATATTGAACACCTAAGACAATGTACTAAATACTTAAGACATTTTAGTGATCCAATTTTACAAGTTTGGATTGTATTTGTACTCAAAAGTGAAGACTCCATATCTGTCCAATGTTTGGACTCAAAACACATTTTCGTATTTCCACAATATATGGAGCCTCACTAATCCAATTGAACCAATTCCAGTTGTATTTGATCACTAATTCGTTGCTCTACAACTTGTCTTCAGGGCTCAAGTGTCAAAAGTTCCGGCTTCAATGGTCAAAATAACAATCAATGCAAGAGCTTCAGAATTCCGCCATCTCAGTACACATGTTGGGAAACAATTCACCATAATTCACACAAAAGTCCAATTTACACAAGACCAAAGTCATTGGTTAGCCAAGAAATTCATCAAGACACAGTAAAAATATTAAAGGCGTTGATTTTTTGCAATCTGAGATATCTTCTTTTCAAGAGACCACCATAAATTCGCGGAGAAAAACAATCCAGTTTTACCAACTCCACTATTTTGGTCATAACTCACAATCTAGAGATCCGATTTTTGAGATCTTAGACTCCTTGGAAAGCTAATCCAACGACCTACAACTTTCATTCAGAAGTCAAGATGAAATTCAGACGGAAAAGGCAATTAAATTACTGATCTTTACAGGCCACGTGAATTGGTTGCTAAAGTCTCCATGATTCACTATTTGGAGGCCTATATAAAGAACCATTTAGCAACACTTGAAGGCATCCCATTTTCCTTGTAATCCTTCTATCTTAGTCTAGTATCTCTCTTAGAAATATGAGTTCTTATTGTATTAGTATGAGTAGCTAAATATTTTACTAGAGTTAGGGATGAAGCTTTAGTAAAGTATTAGTAATGTTCTTGGTTATTCAATAAAGATTTTCAAAGTTTCAATCCTTTAGTCATTTGAAGAGTTTTTAAGAGAGGTTTTGATGTGTCATTACTTTGATTTGTTGTAGACTTATTGGCACAACAAATGCTTAGTTTTACACATCAACTATTGATTTTATAAACTTGTTCGAAGGTCTAAAGGTACTTTTCAATAGTATTATATGTGCTCAAAGTTATATCTTCCGATTGAAATCACTTGATTGTTAGATTTCGATTGAGTTATCAAAGATAACCAAGATCATAACTCTAGTATTTTTATCTAAAGTGGAATCCCGAAGCTCTAGTATTTTGTTACTTTATTGAAACCTCTCAACTAGATAATATATTTTTCTTCCAAATCTCTCTGTGGTTCGACACTCGGTCTCCCGAGAAATTTTATTACTTGAAATCAACCTACACTTGGGTACGTAACTCTCAAGGAGCTATCAATATGCATATGTACTATTGAACTTCTTACAATGCTACACATATTGTGATTGTACTATTAAACCATATCTGCATTATTGAATTTCTTACAATACTACATATATTGTGATTGTACTATTAAATCATATCTGTAATATAACGATATAACTAAATTTTTATGATTGCACAATAGTATTTTTTTTATTACACTGCAACTATTGTAAATGTACTACATTAAATCTTTTATTATACTATCCCCATTGTTACAGTACCAATGTACTTGTACTATTGAATTTCTTATTAAACTACAACTATTATGACTGTACAATTGAATTTTATTGTGATTGGACTAAACCTATAGTATTTGCACTAATAGTGTTTCTTATAATATTATACCTTTAACCTATAACTCTTATGATAATACTATTGAATTTTATATATAACATTGTTCTAAAAAATAGCCAAGTCGGCCGACCCGTTTTGTCCCAAATCGGCGGAAAAAATGTCTGGAGCAGTAATTAGTGTCTAGATCCTACTAGACGGCCGACTTGCCGACTAATTTGAGCTGACTTATATAATTTGGACCGACTAGACGGTCGACTTGCCGACTAGAGGCCGACTTGCTGACTAGGTGCTGACTTATATAAAATAATTTTTTTTTTCAATTTTTTCCTTTGTCCTTTAGAAACTATTTACTCCATTATCAGTTTGAGTCCGTATTTTTTTTCTCATATCATGATGCTTATATTTTAATATGTAGAACTTTAAAGTTTAAAATTTAAATTAATATGTTTCATCTTTTGAATTTTAAATTATGACTTTATTTCATTTTGAGTTTCATGATTGTTATAATTTATATTTTTAATTTTTAAAGGTGGTTATGTTAATTTTTCTATTATTTTATACATAATGTATTATTAATTTATTAAATAATTAATTATATTTATCATTTTTAGGTGTTTCCGACTAGTCGCTCTAGTCGCTAGACCCTAGTGGTCCGACCGACTAGCGACTTTTAGAACACTGATATATACTACACATCAAAACAAAAATAAAAGGAATCAACATACCAAACAGATTTTCGCCAGTTTGTGTTATTGTATGAACAAATTTATGTTAATATAAGATTAAATGTATGTTGCTATAAGATCAAATGTTTTTTTTTTTACATATATTCATTTGTTATAGAAAAAAACTTTTTTCATATAATGTAGGAGCAAAATGTGTGTTACTATAAGAAAAAATTTAGTTTTTCATAAATATATATTTATTTTTATAAAAATTATTTTTTTCATATAATAACATATATAAAATAGTGAAAAAGTGTGTTACCAAATGAAATAATAGATTTAAATTTAAAGGAATGATGAATAAATTAAGAAATACATATTTATTCTTATAAAAATACCTTTTATCCTTACAGCAACACACTTTTGCCTATATAATAACACAACCTGAGAGTTCAGTGTGTGTTACTGTTAGAGCAAATGTGTGTACTGTATGTATAATATTTATTTGTCCTTAGAAAAATATATATTGGTCTTATTGTAACACATGTAAGGTATTAAAAGATGTATTATTACATTAACAATATATTATCAATATAAATCAATAAAAAGAATGAAAAATAAATTAAGAAACACATATATGTTCTAGTAAAAAATACATATTATCCTTATAGTTACTTTAAAAATACAAATATTATTCTTTTAAAAAGTAGCAACACACGTTTTGTCTTACAGTAACACACATATATTCATATAGTAGCACATTATGGGACTGTCGTGATATAGTAACACATGTAAGATATTAAAAGATGTATTAATACATTAACAATATAAATCAATAAAAAGAATGAAAAATAAATTAAGAAACACATATATATTCTTGTAAAAATACATATTATCTTTATAGTTATTTTAAAAGTATAAAAAATTAATTTTTTTAAAATAATAACATATATTTTATCTTACAGTAATACATTTTGAAACTACCATAATTTTTCCTTAAATATTTTATTTGATCCGGTTTAACCCGCAAAAAATCAGCAAATTTTTATCTAGGTAAAATATTATATAAACCATCTCCATGATATAAATTACCTTGTAATACAAAGTTTATATTATTAATTTATTTTTTTATCTAAAAAAAATGATTTATGATATGAATCACGTTCATACAATAACTACATTTTTATCTGATGCACGAGTCTATGGAATATCAAGTACTCCCTCCGTCCCGCTATACGTTGCTCGATGTTTTTTGGCACACGAATTAAGGTAAAAGTGAAAAAATATAAGTGATGTGATGGAAAAAGTGAAAAAGTATAAGTGATGTGATGGAGAAAAGTGAAAAAATAATGAAAATAGTGTAAAAGGTATTGAAAATAATAATAAAGAAGTGAATAGTAATTTTCAAAAAAAGTAAAAAAACAATGAACAACATATTGTGGGACGGATGAAAATGGCAACATAAGCAACTTATGGTGGACGGACGGAATAGTGCATTTAATATTTCACAATACCCGTGCATCCTAAGTTGAATCCTAACGCAAAATTAAACAACACTAATGAACATCTCCCCTTTCACCTCTATACTATAGTGGAGAAATAGTGACCACATTCCTTTTCTCTTATCCAAACTGCTATATTCCTTCTACATCACATGCCATGCCCCCTGATTTTCTACTCCCAATGTCGCAAAAATTCCATAAATATCAATTATTTTTAAATAATTAATTCCTTCGCCTTTCAATGCTTACATGTATAAATGTGCAGTTTGGGTTGATTTTTTCTAAAATAATATATTTTTAAACCACATGTAATACTTTTAATTAAATTTTGCCTCTACTGACATTAATCACTATCTTCTCAAAGATTCTGTCTTGAGAATTTGTCGGATTACTTTTTCTTTTCCCCTCATTAATTTTGAGGAAATAATATGCTTTTCCCTTCTTCTTTCCCTTCATTAGTTGTGCGTGCAAGTTTAATTGTCTTTTCAAAATAATAAGGCAAAGTATAAAACAACAATTACGATTATTATATTTTGTGGATCACTTTTTAATGATATATATTATTTTATTAAAAAAATTATGTGAAACCATCTCATAAAATTAAACCGGTAAAAAAATAATGATATATAGAATTATAATAAAATTTAATAATGTTTTAAGAAAAATATTAATCATTTTTAACAAAAATATTATCATTTTAAAAAAATTTACTGATGGTTTTTTTATTTTTTATAATAAAATATGACAATATTTTTGCAAAAAGTGATAGTCACTTTTAACAAAAATATTACTACTTCTGTCTGAGGTTTTTTTATTAAAAGATCTGGGCACACAGATTAAGGAAGATATAGAATATGTGAGTGTGAAGTTATATAATAAAATATAAAAAATATATTTTATTGATTTTTGTAAGTGTAAATTTTTTTTTTAATGAGAAAAAAAGGTTAAAATATCCCAAAATAAAAAATGTGAAAAAAAATTGGCACCGATGAAGTATCACTTTTTAATAGTTACAACTTTTAATAATTGACATCAGACTTACTCAATTTATTAATAATATTGTAACAATAATAATGAATCTCATTCTGAATTGCATGACAAATTTGTAGAGAGACAGATAATAATGTAAATATTTTGACAAATTTCGTACATTTCCTTAGAAGGGACAATTTACAATATTCTATTTTCGATACTTGAAAGTTTTTTCAAATAATATTTTTTTTCTTGGAAATCTTTTAAATAGAATATACTCCTAGTATTTTAGGATAATTAAATACATTTTAATTACCTTAGAATCTATATCAAGGCCTCAAAAACCTTGTCCGGTTGTCCCTCCGTTTCTTCTCCTTGTCTCAGAATCTAAAGCTTATAAATATTCTTATTTTTGTCTATCGCTTTTTCATTATTAATTTGTAAAAAATATTATTTTACTTCGTGGGATATATATATATATATATAGATATATATTTATATATATATATATATATATATATTAGTACGTATACTTGCAAATTTCGCGGTATAAAATAAAAATTGTATGTATAAAAAAATTATATTTTTTTTTATTTAATTAATAATTTTTATAAATATTACACTAAGACAACCGATTTTTATTTGATTTATTTAATTTTCTTTGTATTAATTTGATTATATATTATAAAAATTAAATTTGACATTACTTAACTTAGTTAAATAAAAAAATAACTTATCTTAGAAATAATAATCATATAGAATTGCAATATATTTTATGAGATTAAGATATATGTTGGAGATTAGAAAAAAATAAAATAATTAAAAAAAATTATTCTATTCCACTTGTTGGAGACTTATTATTATACAAATATATTTAAAGAAAATCAAAAACATAATATTTTATTAGATCATTTTGTTATGATTTTAAAAAATCCAAAAATATATTATTATAAAAATAAAAAATATAATATTTTATATTTATGATTAAAAAATAAAAAAATATCACAAGATTTAATCACTCTTTCAATGATAATAACAAAAAAAATTAAATTATTAAAAAAAATATCCTAAACTAAACGTGAAATTATTAAAATAATGCATTGCTTCAGTATGTATACCCACTTCTTGATTAAAAACGTGATACACATATGTTTAAAATTATTTGTTATTATCATATTAAGACTTGTAAACAAATAAAGATTCAAAACTAAACTAAATAAAGAAATTAAACGTGATATACAAATAAATTAATTCAACTATATACAAATAAAGAAAGGGGATAAAAATTAAACGTGATTATGCCTTGAATTAAGATTCAAAACTAAACGTGATTATGCCATAAATCAAGATTCAGTGGTAGAAGGATTTCGATATAACATTATTCATAATTAATTAAAAAATATGTACACATGCATAACACACACACACAATATTATGCTCTAAAATAAATTTGCAATTCAAACATCAAATTTGTAAATCAAATAGATATGTAATTGTAGCAACTAAACATTACCTCCAAAAGAAAATCACGGACGTTGTGTAGCTTTAGAAAAAAAATATTATTTCACCAGATTCTTAGATGTGAAATATGAACCTGCAAAAAAAAAAATGATAAATAACAATTTGAATATTAAAATACGATAAATAATAACATCATAAGAGAAATTAGAAGCAAGAGACGCACGAAGTAATAAGATTAAAAGATGGGAATAATAATGTTTATGGAGTTGAAATTTATAGAAATATAGAAATTAAGATGAACGGTTGAGATTAAAAAATTAGATACATGATTTGATATTATAAATATATTTATAAAATATTAAAATGTATGATTAAGATTAAAACACTTAAATTATAAGGTCGAGATTAATTCTTAATGCCAGATTAATGAAAATAGAGAAATTTCGAAATCGAGCATTCTGGTTGATTTTATAACTTCGTCTTTATATAATATTAAGATAAGATAAGATATATATATATATATATATATATATATATATATATATATTTCTCTATATGAGAAGAATTTAAAAGATTCATAAAGATAATTATGAAATGAAATCGTATCGAATCAATAATCATCAGATAACATATCTCTACTATCACATGGCTCTGATACCATATAAACGCAGGATCGGGGATCTAGATATATCAGTAGTATAACTATGGATCTTTTGCTCAACACAGATTGGAAATTACTGAGGACATCTATAGTTTATGAGTTAATGATTTCTCCGTATTGTATCAATAGTGTCTCACGGACCTTTTCCAAAACAAACTGGCCTAAGCATTCAAGAATCTATGAATTAACCTGAAAAAATTATTTATGCCCACAAACGCTTGCGCCTTCACTCGGCATAACGGCAAAAAGGCTACCCCACACGGTTAACTCATAAATCAGAAAACTTAGTTCAGCAAGTTTCAACCTTAAAGACACATCTCGATACGTGTTGGATAATCTTAACTCATAAATATCGATAGAAACCTCAAACCAATCGGTCGAAACCATTCACTAAATATTGATATAACCAGATCAGATCAAACAACTTATGATCTTCAAAAACACATGAAATAGTAGAGTATGAGATCCTAGATCATTGATTCAATACGAATCTCTAGCCTGCCATAGGGCGGCTATGAATCTCTTTAAACAAAAATTTAAAAACAAAAAAATAAAGAAGAGAGATTACCCTTTAGGAGCCAAGATAGGTACCTCCTATTATTATTACTTCAGAATAATTTTACAATGGAGAGAGAGAGAGAGAGAAGAAGAGAGAGAGCAGACTTGCTAAAGTTCTGCCTCTTACAATAACAAGCACACATATTTATAGGGGGAGAACCGGACATGAAACCTCGGATTTCATCCCGAAAATAAAAAGTATGAATAGTAAAAAGTTTGAATAGTAATTTACTATTCATGAACAGTTCTTTGTCTGCTGATGTAGGCGATGACGAAATTTGATTTTGTCATTTCAGGAGATGCATTTTGCCCAAGGATGCTTCTAGAAAATCTCTGTTTAGCTCGCCAGTAGAGAGGCTTGTTTTTTAAGAAGAAATAATGTCTTCTCGAGTCTTTCGGTTGGCCGATTTAGCCTTCTGAGAATCGAAATTCCAATTTCAAGAGCCCTAATTTTTTTCTGAGGGCTTTAAGATAATTTTTATCAGAAATCCATTTGTCATTTTCATCAAATACGATATGGTATGGGACTTGCCAGATCTGTGGATTAGTCCCAAAATGGGAAACCCTGATGTGGGTGATCCAGTCTTCCGAAATATTCATCAGTCCTTTCTTCCTTTGAGCTTCTCTTTGAGAGAATTTTTTAAGAGATCAAAACTTTCCTTTAGAGAAAAATCTTGATAATCATCATTTGGATCTTGAGCATCTTGAAGATCAGATCCTGAATGCATAGTTGCGTCTGATTTTGAATCAGAAAAGTCTATTTCATTGAAAATATTTTTTTTGATTTGATCCATATACATATCCATAATTTTTTCTCTTGGAAGAATACCAAAATATTTCTTAGAATATTCTGAAAAGGATGGCAGCATATTAGTGGCCTTTTCATCAGAAATTTTTCTGAATTCATCGATTTTGGATTTGATCCTATCGATATTTTCTTGGAGAGGTGACTCATTGGAGCCTGGGGTAATAACACTTAGGTTATTCCAGAATCTTGTCATGTGAATTCTCCATAGACAAGGAGTATTATCATTGGTGAACCCAAATTCTGGTATCCACTTTCAGACCCATGGAATTCCTGAGTCAATGAAAAATCTACAGGTAGTTTTACTACTTGTATTGTGAGTGGCAAAATTAGAAGAAATAATAGAATATTCTTCAAGAAGAGGTTTAACTTCTTCGGGCAAAATATTTGCCGCGGCTCCAAAGGTTTCCCACCAAGAAATAAGCCAATTTGGAATATTACTTTTACTGATATTATCACAAATTTTGATCAGCCAGGTATGAGAATGTTTGACATTCTGGTAAAGAAGAGTTTTATAAAAACTTTGTAAATAATCCCAGTAATTGTACTGGATGGTCGTTCGAGAGACTTCGTTGACCATACTTCTTTCAGAGAAGGGTGAAATTCCCCATTCTTGGATGGAGATAATTTTCTTAATAATAAATTTAGAGTAATTAATTACTTTACTCTTGGGTGGAAAGTGTTGAATTTCCACACTTCCTAGGTTGGTAAGGATGGCTTCATAAAAAGCCCTGGATTTGTATGAACCAGTAGACCAACTATTATTTGGAAAATATTTTTCCATTAAGATCCATGGAGATTCTTTGAATTTAACATCATCTTCTTCAAGAATCAGTATTAATTCTCTCTTGGGAGAATCAAAGAAAGTATATTCTTTTTTAGCAACAGAAGCATAGGATTCTTGGTCGTCAGTTTTTTAGGAATTGTCCTCAACTGGTATATTTTACCTCTATGTCTGAGGAATTCTTGGAATTCCTTTTGAGTATTACCTCCTGATGAGGAGGAACCGATACCAGAAATATTCTGGTTAATAAGGGATTTCTTCCCGTGGTAAATAGGAGGATGACCTCGTCCTCCTCTTCCACTATAAGAGGAATAGGGACTTCTCCCAGACTGGCTCATTCCTGTCATTAAGAAATATATTCGCGAGTTAGAAAATCTGGAAGATGATTATCTTTTCCCTGCTTATAGATTATTTTAAAATCAAAATAAGCAAGATGGGATTGCCATCGGGCAAACATCTGTTTGGACACATTGTGTTCAAAGTCTTTTTCAAACATAAAAGAAGCAGCTTTACAATCAGTCCTTATTATAAAATGCTGATTATAAAGATCGTCTTGAAATTTTAGAACACATTTTACAATGGCTAAAATTTCTCTAGCAACCAAAGAATAATTTTTCTGTGAATTATTCCATTTACCAGAATGGAATCTAATAACATATTCATTTTTATTTTGTGGATTAACCTGTTTTAAAATACCTCCATATCCAATGTCTGAGGCATCGGTTTCCACAGTCTTATCCCATAAGGGATTGGCAAGCATAAGGCAAGGAATATGCTTTAATTTTTCTTTTATCCTGATGACTGCTTGAGTGTGATTGTCACTCCAAGGAGCATGATTCTTTTTTAACCTATCATATAAGATAGCAGTATCTTCGGCTATTTTCTCAATATAGGAAGAAACATAATTAAGACTTCCTAAAAATCGTTGTAACTGAGTTTTATCAGTTATGACATCAGGAAATTTATTTCCAAATTCGATGCTTCTTTGAATAGGGATAATATTTCCCTTTTCAATAATATGTCCCAGAAATTTTATTTTTGTTTGAAACAAAACCATTTTTGGCTTTGAAATAACTAAGCCATTTTTAATGACTATATTTTTAAACATCTCAAGATGTTTAAAGTGTATTTCTATATCTTTAGAAAATACTAAAATATCATCAATATAAACGATGATGAAATCACTATAAGGATTAAAAATAGCATTCATAATTTGTTGAAATTCAGAAGGGGCATTTTTAAGCCCAAAAGGCATTACCGTCCATTCATAGTGGCCGAAAGGAACATTAAAAGTTGTTTTGTAACGATCCTTAGGATCAATCTGAATTTGCCAAAATCCAGATTTCAAATCAAATTTTGAAAATACTAGTGCATTGACTAGTCTATCAAGTAAATCCTTTTTGTTAGGAATAGGATGGCGAATCCATTTTAAAACTTTGTTTAAAGGTTTGTAATTGATAACTAACCTAGGAACACCACGTTCCTGCTCTGAATGTTTATTGACATAAAAAGCAGTGCAAGACCAAGGGGATTTAGACGGAACAATAAGTTTCTTTTGTAAAAGAGAAGATATTTCTTTTTTACATAATTCTAAATAATCAGAATTCATTTGACAAGGCCTCGATTTTGTAGGAATCTTGTCTTCGGAAAAACTTTCTTCATAGGGAAGAGAAACCATATGTTTCTTTCTTTCCCAAAAAACATTTGAAAAATCATTGCAAATTTTTATAGAAAATTCTTTAGACAAGAAACCAATTTTTTCTTGTAGTTTAGGATTATTAATCCTTTCTTCAATAGTAAAAGAATTTAATTCATTTTTAAGAAAGTTTATTTGACAATTCCTTTGATCAATTTGATCACGAATTTGATTTAAAACCTTATGAATTGGTTTTGTAACAAATTCTAAATTAACAGGTTTATTATCAAAAATACCTGAAATACCATTTTCATCTACCTTAATAGGATAGATGCTGTAAATAAAAGGAAGGCCAATGATTATTTGGCTAGTAATGTTCTCTGCAATAAGAAAATCATTAGGAATGCAAACTTTATTAGTGCAAATATAAGCATTTTTTAGTTTATAAGAAAATTTTAAATTTCCTCCTCCTGCATGGGAAAGAGTTTGAGTAGTTTTTTCAAAAAACTTGGTGGGAATTATTCACATTTGGATAACACTAATATCCGCACTGCTATCAATCATGGCTATAAAATCTCTTTTATAAAAATTGTTTATTAAAAGAGAAATTTTTACATACCATTTTTGAGATAAAATGATATTAAGATTAGAAAGATGTTGATTATTAATCAAACTTTCTTTAGAAGAAAGAGTTGGAGAGCTAGAATCACCAATTTCTAATTTTTCTTTTCCTTTTTCCCATTGGGAAAGACGAAAGGAAAATTCAAAACTTTGTTCATGAAGAGATTTAACACTTGTTTTAAGATTTTCAATTTCTTTTTAAAGATCTTTAATAGTAATGGGATTGTTTTCAACCTCTTTAATTCTAAGAAGTTTATTAACATCATCCATGTTATAAAAATTTCTTTCAATATGATTTGAAAGATCATTTTTTTTCTTTTTTGAGAGGAATATTCTCAAAATGGTCAATAATTTTATTGCGTAAATCAAAATCTTTGATTTGTTTAAGAAAATCCATAATATAATGGTCATCAATGACATTAATATTCATGCCTTTAAACTGACTCATAAGTTTATAAACTTCATCATCTGTTATCTGACTAGTATCTTGGATACAGTTGAGACAAGGCTTACCCTGGAAGCAATTTTGACACTCATTGGTATCAAATTGACTTGAATCAGATGAAGAATTCAATTCTTCAGAAGAATCATTGGATTCTATATCAGCATCAGAATTTAATTTTGAATTCATTACTATTCCGAGAAGAGTCTCTCTGAGAGGTTCATCAAGATCAAGGTTTTTAATCTTGTCTTTTGCATAGCACTGGTTAGCATAGTGACCAGGCTTTCCACATCTGTGACAAATAATTTTGTCTAAATATTTTTTCTTTTGAAAAGGTTTTTTAAAAGATTTTTTATTATCGAATTTTTTTTTCACTTTCTGTTTTTTATCAGAAAATCTTTTCCTTCTTCGGAAATTTGGTTTATCAGAAAAATTCTTTTTTCTTTTAGAAAAAATCTTTTTGGAATTTTCAATTCCAAATTGGTTACAAAAAAAGACCTAGTTGTTTCTTTTCTAAGAGATTATCTCTTTTAAGCTGGTTTCGCAATTTTATTTCATTGCAAAGATTTAAACCTTCTTGGACACAAATACTAATGATTTGGCCAAAACTGTATGACGCGTAAGAAATAGAATTTGCGTCTTTTCGAAGAATTTTCTTGATTCTTTCCGCGAATAAATACGGAAGACCATAAACAAATTTGTTTTTCCAAATATCTTGGTTACAGTCAGGGATATCATAGATCCTAGACAAAAAGGTATCTTTGTACCAACGAAAGTCAGTAAGAGTTTTACATCTCATATTTAAAAGAAGTGTTTTGGTATTTTCAGAATTGTTTGAAAGTTTACCAGTAAAATGTTCTAAAATAGTAAGAACAAGAGAATAAACCGCATTGGGTTTAGTGGTATTTTTTCTATTTTAACAGAAGAAAATATTTCATTTTTATTCTGGGGAGTAAGATAAATGTCCCACCAGCCTTTAAGCTGACCAGTAAAACCAACAGTAATGGCTTGTGCAGTCTGCACATCATTATTACCACTAATTCTACAGGCAGAGCTGTACATAAGCATACGATGGCATTGGGTGTAGATATATCTATCACTTCCACCATCAATATTCCATTCATAAATGGATTTACCAGAATAAGAGGTATTAAAGAAATTTTCTTGTTCTTCATTGCGAACATCAATGTGAGTAGGCTTAGTATAATACCTTGACATAGTAGGCTTATCTGCCCATCTGATTTTGTTAAGACTGTCAAAATTGTTTTGACTATTTTCTCCAGACTCAATATGTCTGTTATTCATATCATCTTGAAAATCATTTTCAATAGTGGAAATATGAAGTTTTCCAAAATTTTCAGTAATAATTTTTTCAAGATCAGAAATAGAAGCTTCAAGCTTAAAATCTTTAATCTCAATAGGAGATTGAATAGAATGAACAGTTGCAATAACTGGATTTTTTCCTTCTTCAATAGAAGTATCAGTCTTAGGCTGATCTTTGTTTTGAAAAAGAAGAGAATCAATTTTCTCATGTAGTGAAGCAATTTCTTCACTAAGAATTTGAAGAGAAAGATTGCAAAAATTATTTTGCTTAAAAATCTCAGCAATATTGGTTAAAACATCTTTTTCAATAATTGTTGAAAAAAGAGAAAAATTTAAAGTTTTTCCTTCCTTTTCAATTTGGAAAGGAATATTAGGAGGATAAACGGATTTTCGAATATCTCCTGAAGAAATAATTTTAAAAGATCTTTCTATTGTAGAAATTTGATCAATATAAAAGGTTTTTATAAACCAAGGAACAAAATAAAGTATTTTGTTTTGTTTTTTACAAAATTCATAGAATTTGTCAACAAAATAAGATAATTCATCTCTTGGGAAAGAGTTAAAATACCAAACTCTAAATTTTTCCCATTTTGGATCATTAAATTCTTCATTGATATGGGCTCTATTTAAGGAGCCTTTATTGAAATCCAAAATTGGTTCAAAAATCATTTTAAACAGAAAAATCACATTCCGAAATTGTTTCGGGAAGTTTTTCACTATGAACAATATTGTTTTTATTAACAATAATATTATCATTTTCAAAATCATTGTTTTGATAAAACTTTTCTTCTTTTAAAGAAGAAGTAGAAACTCTTGAGGTAGAAGGAATATTGACTTCATAATCAAGGGGAGAAAACAAAGTGTAACCAGACATAGATCTAGCATAAGAAGAATTTCTTCTTTGATTATTGTGGAAACCAATATTAACGATACCATTATTGCTTTGAGTAATATGGCGAAAATCACTATTAAGTGAAGGAATTTTAGGAACAGAATGTTCAAGAATCCAATTATCCGGGAAAATAATCTCATCCCATTTAATAGATCTACGAGTACTAACATTGGAATTTCCAAAGTTTGTTTCAATGAGAATAGTCTCGTTTTTATCCTTATCTACCCTAGTACAATTTGGATTAAGGGTATGTAAAGCTTTGAAATAAATGCGATAATAAATACACATGACTTCTGATCCAGGCATGTAATTATAACCATGTGTTTTAACATTTAATGTTAAAGCATCAAGGATATTGTTGTCAGATAAAGACAAAGAGAGATTAGGATACGCGTTGAAATAAACGGGTCCTAAAGCTAAACTGGACTCAATAATTCCCATGAGAGATTGTTTCCAGTTAAGATTTCTACCATCTCTCAGAGTGGCTAGAAAACTTTCTGGTAACCCTTTAAGGGTTAAGGGTCTAAAAGCTACTTGAACACATCCAATATGGATGAATTTATACCCCTTCATATAAGGAGAAATATCATGGTAGTTTAATAATTTTAAAACCATTTCTTCCTCATGGAGAGGAACTGAAGACTTAGTAGTTTTAACAACTTGTTTGAAACTAATTTTTTCAAAAAATCCAGATTTATAAACCGTTTTAGGTTCAATCTTTGGAATACTCCATTTGTTGAGTAAATCAAGATTTTCAGGAACATCATATTCCTGAACCAAACTATTTTTCTCTATATGAGAAGAATTTAAAAGATTCATAAAGATAATTATGAAATGAAATCGTATCGAATCAATAATCATCAGATAACATATCTCTACTATCACATGGCTCTGATACCATATAACGAGACACCCTGGCTAAACTAGGGTAAGAGATGCAACACTTCTGTATTTGATAAAAAAGAATGCATATAATAGTACCCTATCGTTTCATCAAATGCATTAAAATTTTTGTTATGTTATTTTTTTTTTTGGAAAGGAAATTTTGTTATCTTTGATAAAAGTATGTACCATATATATAGAGGAACACTCACGTGAAACGTTTCACCCCATGAAACGGGTAAATTTAAAGAAATTCGTGGATTCTACTGGGTCGGGTCAGATTTTGTGTTTTTTTAAAGAAATTTGCAACTATGATTCCAGATTTTTTCGCTCCCAGGTATGTTACTATTTGGTCAAATGCATGTTACTAATAAGCAAAATGTGTGTTACAATTAGATTAAATGTTGTTTTCTTTACATATATTCATTTGTTTTTTGTAAAAATAACATTTTTCCATACAATCTAATAATAAATGTGTATTACTACAAAAAATATTATTTTTTTCATAAATACTTATGAGAAAATAATATATTTTCTTATAGTAACACACATATTACTTTTGTGTTATATGAAAAATTATTTATTATATAAAAATAAATGAATATATATATATATATATATAAAGAACAACATTTCATAAGATTGTAACACACATTTGCTCTCCCAATTTGTGTTACAATATGGACAAATGTATGTTACAATATGGGCAAATACATGTTACTGTAAGAGAAAATGAACTTTTATAAGAATAAGTATATGTTTTTTAATTTAATCACCATTCTTTTAAATTTAGGCATATTAATTCATATATTAATATATTTATTTACTATTTTATATGTGTTATTATATAGAAAAATAATTATTTTTATACCAATAAATAAATATTTATGAAAAATCAATATGTTTTCTTATAGTAACACACATGATTTTTCTCTTATATATTGTTAAAAACTATTTATTTTATAAAAACAAATGAATATATGTAAACTAACAACTTTTTATAAGATCGTAACACACATTTACTCTAATAGTAACATATATTTGCTCCCCCAATTTGTGTTATAATATAGGCAAATGTGTGTTACAATATGGGCAAATACATGTTACGGTAAGAGAAAATGTACTTTTATAAGAATAAGTAAGTGTTTTTTAATTTAATCATCATTCCTTTAAATCTAGGTATATTGATTCATATATTAATACACTTTTTTACTATTTTATATGTGTTATTATATAAAAAATAATTATTTCTATACAAATAAATAAATATTTATGAAAAACCAATATGTTTTCTTATAGTAACACACATGATTTTTCTCTTATATTATGTTAAAAATTATTTATTCTATAAAAACAAATGAATATATGCAAAATAACAACTTTTTATAATATTGTAACACACATTTGCTATAATAGTAACATATATTTGCTCCCTAGTTTATGTTACTATTTGGGTAATCATGTGTTATTATATGATAAAATGTATTTCTTATTTAAAATTAATTTCTTATTTATTTATTTTTACTATTTATAATATATGCTCTAATTAAATAACAATAAAAAAAAATTATGCATGAAGATAAAATTTTCAGGATTTTTTTTTTAAAGAATCATGAACAGGATTCCTGAATCTATGAGAAAGATTGTTTTTGGAAGTTATTAAG
The DNA here is from genome assembly GCA_026898435.1 of Prunella vulgaris. Lineage (NCBI taxonomy): Eukaryota > Viridiplantae > Streptophyta > Magnoliopsida > Lamiales > Lamiaceae > Prunella > Prunella vulgaris. The sequence goes on from JAPKLY010000099.1 coordinate 114,235, forward strand.
CTAAACAAAATTTGTTGGGTATCATGCATGAGAATAACCCGAGAATCTTGGTATGGGTATGTGTATGACTCATTTAACAATATGGTATCGTTTCACACCGTAAAACGTTTCATATAAGTTTTTGTGATATATATTCCTCTTATATTTCATTTAATTTAAATATATAAAATTTCTAATGAATAATAAAAATATACACAAAAACCATACTATATATTCACTTCTAAACACATTTAGTACGTATATATTTGTGTGTTTGAGTCCTATATGAGTATTGCATGCGTGTTTTTTTACATAAATATTGAATAAATATGTAAACTTTAATTTTTCATCATTATAATTAATTTTTTTAATGAAAGTGGCTAGTGAAATTTTGTGCATATTTTTATTAAGTAAACAATTTTGTGCAATTAATTAGATATAGTGAGATTTTGTGCATATTGCGTAGATTTTTTTTAATTCGTTAATTGATAAAAAAAAGATATGAATTCATACCAAGTATATTTTTAATTGGATCCGAATATATTGAGGGGCGCTTGGTATGAAAATCCTTCAATGATATGAATATATTCGGATCCAATTAGAAATGTGGTTGCTTCACAAATTTTTTATTTGTATATTTGAAAGTTATTTGCACATAGATGGCTTGTAAAAGATAATTGGTAAATTTATTAACAGAAAAGTATACTTAATTTATAAAATAGAACAAACACTTATATACAAATTTCTACGGATCTAAGATCCGTAGAAATATCCATTTTTGAAAATTCGCGGGTCTAAACTGGGTCGGGTCGAATTTGAGTATTTTTTTTCAAAATTCGCTTAGCTTGTGATTTTCGCTCCCAGGTATGTTACAATTGGGGCAAATGCATGTTACTATAAAGCAAAACGTGTGTTACAACCAGATTAAATGTTGTTTTCTACACATATTCATTTATTTTTGTAAAAGTAAATATTTTTCATGCAATATAACACATGTATATGTTACATTGTATGTGTAACACATATTTATTCTTAATAAAAATACATTTTATCTTATAGTAACACATATATTCTCATACAATAACACAAATTGAGGAACAAATATGTGTTACAATTTGAGTAAATATGTATTACTGCAAATTTATGTTACACTTGGAGTAAATTTGTGTTACTGCAAATGTGTGTTACATCTAGAGTAATGTGTGTTACAATTAGAGTAAATGTGTGTTACTGCAAATGTATGTTACAATTAGAGTAAATGTGTGTTACTGCAAATATGTGTTACAATTAGAGTAAATGTGTGTTACTGCAAGATCAAATGCGTATTACTGTATGCACAAATATTTATTTATCCTTATAAAAATATACTTATATTTTATATAACATATATAAGGTATTAAATGATGTATTAAGTTCATGAATAACATATTATTAACATAAATCAACAAAGAAAATAAAAAATAAATTAAGTAACAAATATTTATACTTGCAGAAATACATATTTTCTTTATAGTTACTTGAAAAGTATAAAAAATTAATTTTTTAAGAATTAGTAACACAGAGTTTGCCTAATTGTAACACGTATTTGCCCAAATTGTAACATACCTGGGAGCGAAAAAACATATTATTAACATAAAT
>JAPKLY010000099.1:115861-128898 GCA_026898435.1 Prunella vulgaris
TCAACAAAGAGAATAAAAAATAAATTAAGTAACACATATTTATACTTACAGAAATACATATTTTCTTTATAGTTACTTGAAAAGTACAAAAAATAATTTTTTTAAGTATTAGTAAAACAGATTTTGTCTAATTGTAACACGCCTTTGCCCAAATTGTAACATACCTGAGAGCGAAAAAATTTGGAACTACAAGTTGTGCGAATTTTGGAAAAAAATGTCCAAATCTGACCCGATCCAATTTAGATCCGCGAATTTTTTAAAAATGGATATTTCTACGGTAGAAATTTGTACACAAGTGTTGCTCATAAAATAATATATGAGACAGTTTAATACATGAGATGGATTTTCACCTCATATATATTGTATGATTTGTGGAGGTATGACTCTACCTTGATTATATACTCCCTTCGTCCATAAATAGACTATCTTTTTTATATAGGGTATAATACAATATATGAAGATTATTATATATGGGGTATTGTGAGGTCCGTTAAAAATTATTTATGAAAATACTACATGCATACTTTTTATATATAATTTTTAAATTCATAAATGGATCTCACAATACCCCCATTATACCATTTGATATATTACATTAAATCACATGGAAAAAAATGGTTTATTTATTATGATCGGAGGGAGTATATTTTGAAATAAAGTGATATGTAAGTACTAAAATATTATGTCCCATATATGAGATTATATCGGTAAAATTTTGTATGAATCCAAGTTCACGTTTAACTCGTTTTTGTTAACTATCACTATTATGTGTACATACACTCATTGTTATGTATATTCACTATCATTATTATGCATATACAGTATCACAGTTAAGAAAATTAAACATATTTTTATAACAGCGATAGTGTATGTAAATAACAATAATAGTAATTATACTTTATAGTAATATGAGTTCATGTGAACTCGAGTTCATAAGAGACTTACTCGATTATATCACATAAAACTACTTCTAATTTAAATTTTGTCTATTAAAACTCCTCCCACATAAGAATTTATTATAGATTATCGGCCCATTTGCAAACTCTATATGAGTAAGCAAAATCACTTATTTTTTTAAATATAAAAAACAGTTAAAATTTGTTTTCAACTATATACTATTTTAAATGCATATTAGTTCTTTTGATCAAACAATAATTTCTAAGTTTTGATTTTTATTTAAGCATTTCTTTTATAAATACACTTCTCTTTAATCATTTTCTTTAACTCGCTTAATTTTAAAATACTCTTTAATTTTTATTTTTATTTAATATCACTTTTTTAATTCTACTAATACTTGCAAACATGCACTATACATCTCAACTAATTTTTTGGTCTTATAATCCAAAGATTCTACTCTCTAAATTATTGTCTAAGATCCGGCAGTATTGTTGATATGTAAGATATTCATGTGATGGAGTTGTAAAGATCACATCATTGGAAACAACTAGTCTCCATAGGTGTGTAGTGGACAAAGATTTTAGTGGTGCATATATATATGGTTGCTTATGACCCTTTATACCTAGGCATTGCTATTTTGGAGCTTTTGTATATCCAAATTGATTTTATATATTCAACTAGCTGCCAGCTGGTGGTTAAGTACTGTCCAAATGACTTCATTTGAGATGTCGCTACTAGGTATATATCATTCACTTCATAAATTGGACTTTGAATAAATCCTTCTTCATTTTAGTCATAGGGATGTAAACGAGCCGAGCTGAGCGCTCGGCTCGTTTGCTTGGTCATAGGCTCGAGCTCGATTCGAACTCTTATAATTGAGTTCGAGCTCGACTCGTGTATAAAATTCTAAGCTCGCGAATAGTTCGAGCTCGACTCGTGAAATATTCGTTAACTAAATAATCGAATTAGCTCGAGCTAGGCTCGAAAAAAGCTCGTTTGCTTAGTTCGAGCTCGATTCGAAAAAAAATTCGTTTGCATAGTTCGAGATCAGCTAAAAAAAGCTCGTTTACATAGTTCGAGTTCCACCAGGAAAAAACTCATTTACAGTTCGAGCTCGGCTCGAAAAAAAACTCGTTTACATAGTTCTAGCCTATTCGCGAGCTTTCGAGCCGAATACCATAAAGCTCGAGCTCGACTCGTGAAATTTAACAAACAAACTCAAACGAATATTTTTCGAGCCGAGGCTCGAATAGTCTGCAAACGACTTGACTCATTTACATCCCTAATTTTAGATACCAATGTATTTTTTAAAGAATGATTTTGAGCTCCCCTCATTAGATCGTTGGCCTTTCAGCGGAATGCGACCGAGTGAAAAATACATATGGGAGAGAGTTAATAGGAATCAAGTTCTAGAACAAATTTCTAGAATATTTCAATTGAAATTTGTTCAATTCAAAAAATAGGTAATAATGAGTAGATTTTTGTATAAATATATGAATATTTTGAGGGTGTAGTTTAATGAATAATTTTCTTTGTGGGTGCAAACTGTTAGTAGAATATCTCAACAAGAAAAATATGCAATGTGTAGTTGGATGGATGAAGTAATTATTTTCACTAAATACCCACTGTCGACTACCAATTTTATTCTCAGAATTTAGTGGACATTGAATTTAATAAAAATCAGTATTTTCTTAAAAAAATGTATAGAGATATTATGAGGTATTGTAAATTTTATTATGGATAAAGTAATTGTTTGTGAGTATGTAGTATTTATTTTTAAATATAGTATAAGAATAAATTTGGTGGAAAAAAAAAAAGTGAGAACACAATTCAATGGTGGAAGAAATATTAATTTGTATTCATTAAACAATTTTAGTTGTTATCATCAAACCGTATTAAATTTTTTTGTTGAACAATTCGCTTTTGGTAACACTATTAGTTGATCAATGTTAATTGTTCTCACTTAAAATTCTATTAATTGATGGAGTATTAATTGTTCACTGGGCCCATTTGGTTCGTAAGATAAAAGTATCTATCCGTCGAAAACATGCATGGTTCGTAAGATAAAAGTATCTATCCGTCGAAAACATGCATGTTTTCGACGGATAGATACTTTTATCTTACGAACCAAATGGACCCACTGTATGATACTGTTGAAGTGTGTAAGAAATGGAATGTAGTTAGATTATTTTATCAAATTACTCACTAATTTGGTTTGAATATTCCCCTTAACGTAATAATAAATAGAGCAAGTCTTGTATAACATCGTCTCATGACATGAGATCCACCACTAATAAAGTATTATATATTTTTATTAAAAATAGCTATTATATTTTTTAAAAATATTATTAATTTTTTATTAATAAATAATAAATTTATATTGGTCTTATGTAATAAACATACTATTATAATTTTTTTAAATAAATATTATTAGATGTCATGTGAAATAGTTTGGCCATGCAGGATGATGTTTGAAAGGGAAATAAATAACCTACTTTTTATCAATTTTGTGGAATTCCTAGGTCCACTTTTCCCTTCCGTGCACTTGTCTTCTTCTATCTATCTCTTCTGTTTTTATGCATAATTATTCCGCTTCACTATAATCTGGCCACCCTTTTCAATTGGGCCATCATGTATCCTCTAGATCTCAATATATCCACAATTGTCTATTTTGTTTTTATAAAGAAAACATTATAAAAATACAGATATTTTTTTCTCTTTCTTGTTTAGTTGTTCACCCACTCTTGTGAGTTTACCATGAAATACGTTGAGTAAACCACTCTAGATTTTTCAAAATTAATTTCCACTCTAGATTTTTCAAAATTAATTTCCATTAAAAAGTAATATTGTTATTTTGCAAATTCACCCTATAGTTGTTATATGAGTGAGCACGAGTAATGTCAGCTCGACTCGTTAAGTTTATCCAGCTTAAAATTGAGCTTGACTTGAAATTAAGCTCAGTTGGACTCGTTTAGCTTTAAATTAAGCTTCAGGTCGAAATTTTCGAGCAAAGCTCGACTGGAGCTCGAATATCTGAAAAAATATATTTAAGTGATATTATATCAACAGCTCAATAATTCAACATATTCACATTCTCATATTTCAATAAAGATAAAACTTTTACTAGTTTATCAAAATGAGTGATTTGAGAATTAGAGTTGTATTATTATATAAAATATTATAATTTTATACCCTGAAATATATAATATTTACAACATAACCTCTATTTTTTGAGCCTATCGAGCAGGTTGCAACCTACCGAGCGGAGTCGAGTCGAGTCTTAACGAACCGAGCTCACGAGCAGTTCACTTCTTTTAACAACTCTATTCACCCATCCCCCCTCATTTAAAGAAAGGCGGGAGCAAACCGTGTTCGACGACCACCACCATCCTGATCACCATCATTGCCACCGGCGAATGAGAACAAAATGGATAAAGGTAAATTTGTATTACTTTTTGTATGTAATTAGTTTATGGTATTATATGAGTTTTAGTTGAAAATTAGATGATTTTGAAATGATTCTGAATTAGTTTTTGTTACTATTATAAATATTAAGTTATTATAGTATTATTCTTTTATATTTGTGGTTGTAATTTGTAAATAATATATTCTCTTGATTTGTTTGATTTAAATAAAAAATCGTATGAAATTTTGTTCGGGTCTGATTTTTCGAGCACAAGGTGTTTGTTCAAAAAAAACAGCCGAACAAATTGCCTTTGTTCAAAATCCTAAACTGAACAAGGTTATTTTGTTCAAAATTTAATTTTGAACAAAATAAATACGTACAATGTTTTTGAACAATCTATATATGCACTTTTTTATTGTCGAGCATGGAGACTTGACCTACTGCCTCTTATAGAAGGGGGAAGCAACAATGTCTTAGTGAATCTGTGGTTAATGAGCCAGAGTTAGAACAAAAACACTCTTTATATCCACAAAAAGATGACCCATATGATTTAGATAATACATGGGAATTCAAAAAAAATTCTTCGGAGGAAAAGGGTGATGCTGAAAATAAAGAAAATGCCGAGAAAAAATAAAGGGGGAGAAGATGACAAGGGGAAATAATGAGAAATAGATTAACGAAATGAAGGGAAAAACAAAGTGATAGAGGGAGGTGATATTTCACAAATACCACATCCTCCACTCCTGACAGGTTCAAAAATCTTTTAGTAACTTTTATATAAGATTTTTTTTACTATTTATTATACTAAAGATCTCTTAAAATATTAAATATTATTTTGAAAGGTCCTTAAATTATTTCTTATTTAAAAATCCTTCAAATAAAAATTCAATAGTTTAAGGACCTTTAAAATATGGTAACTTACATATAAGTTCATATTATGGTGTCTTATTACGTATTAGTTCTACAAAAATTGTATTTACGTATTGGTTCAAAAAAAAATTTTTGCAGAGAAAGTGTATTTACGTGGAAGTTAATTTGAACAACAGGTAGAAATCATTTGCACAACAAGAAAAAAATATTGCACAACAGACAGAAATCAATTGCACAAATACTTTGTATAACACAGAAAAAAAAAGATTGCAAAACAAGTCAAAATTAGTTTGTCCAACAAGGGATATTAGTTTGCACAAATTATTAATTTATAATTTTTTATTTGCACACAATTTATTTTATAAATTTCAAATTTATTCATTTTGGATTCAAATTAATTTGAGTGTACGAGAGATAAATTTTCCACACACAAAAATATATTTTGCACAAATGAGAAAAAAACTATGCACAAGTCTAAAATTTACAAACTAAATTGAAAAAAATTATGCTCTTCATTTACAAATTTACAAATTCTGCAAATGAGAGAATTTCACTTTTGATCCTGTAGGACACACACCAGATACAAAATGGTCCCACGCATTTCAGTGTTGGTCTCATATTTTTTTTCTTTACAAAAATAGTTCCAAAAGATTCAAATAATACGAAATTCATCTCATATCATCTAATGTCGTTTAAAAGTTAATGGAGATGTCACACTCTTTGCACATGATCTGTTATTAAGTGAAAATAACACAAAATTAACATAGAAAACACACACTTTATTTAGATTACACCCAAAACAAAAAAAATCCTACAACCATCGTGAATCTTGCACGAAAAAAGAATACGGGGAACTTCAAAACCTGATTATTGTGCATTGTTCTTCATTTCTTCTTCATTTTTCTGTTATGATTCGCGAGTGTGCGAAAATTGGGTAATGTTTTGAAGTAGGTTTTGAGAATATTGATTGATGATTTTGAGAATATTGATCGAAATAACCCCACATTCTCACCGCTTTATATAATTTCATTTACTGCAACATTTCTTCCTTCCTCGTCTATGCAAATAACTTGTCCACTTTCTAAATAAGGTCTATATATTTGTAAAATGGAGACCATAACTGAATCACCAAAAGTTTATCTGAAAGACTTCAAATCTAAGCCATCTGTTGTTCTAAAAGAGAGCATAATAACATCCATTGCTAAGTCCTTAGTATCAACAATCCCATCTGGGATGCAATCTACGAGCCTATCTTCCAAATCTTGCACTTAGAAATTGAGTTTATGTTCTGAAGTAGGTTTTGAGAATATTGATTGATGATTTATGTTGTTAGGGCTTATTTGTTTGAATTTATTCTTTATATTATTTGTTTGAATGTTAGGGCTTATTGAATATTGATTTGAGAATATTGAATACATTGTTGTTGGTTTATTATAGGTCCAAAAACCACTTTTTATAGTTTGAAATTGCATCATGGTGGAAATATGCTTCTTTTGGGCAGTAACCATGAGTATAAGTATGTTAGTGGTGTAACTTAAGTATTTGATTTTGTGCCAATCAATATATAGGACAACAATGGAGTACCTTGATTCATTGGCTGAGGAATTAGGTTATAATGGGAAGGGAAATATGAAATATTATTGTCTATGATACACATTTTGATATAGAGCAAGTTTTCAAAGGTCACAAAGACTTTGAATTAACAATGTGGATGGTGGGTGAGAAGGCTGAAGAGGAGAATGTCACTGAAAATGAGCAAGAGCCAATCAACATACAACCTGAAGAGCCCGATGAGTTGTGCAAGAGGAGTTTGACATAGAATCTTAAGATAGTGATGAAGATTTCAGAGATTCAGAGGATGGTGGAGATGATATACTAGGTGATATCCTTTTTTAAGAAATATTGATGAAGAAGCAGAGTATGCATGTATTGGAGATAACTCAGAACCAAGTGAGGAGTCAAATTATAATGACGAAGACATAGATGATGAAGATAGTGTGGCCACATCAGAGGGAGATGAAACCATAATTGTGGATAGACAATTAGTATTCAGGCCTTCTCAGTTGGAGAGCCCTGACTTTTTCTTTGAACAAATATTTTATAGTAAAGCATTGTTCAAAGAAGCTGTGAGTGCCTATAGTGTAAAGAGTGGGAGAATTATTGAATTTTCAAAGAATGATTAGCAAAAGTGATGGATGTGATTGGAACATACATGCATTGAAGATAAAGGACCAAGAAGACTTTTAAATTAGGCAGTACAACCCTGATCATAGTTGTGCTAGGAAGTATCATGTGAAAAATGTGAACTCAACTTGGCTAGCAAAAAAATTTGAGAAAGATTTCAGGGCTGACCCAACTAAGTTAACCATGGGATTTAAAAATCAGGCAACCACTGATTTGGGGTGTTATGTGTCTAAATCTCACCTGCTGTGATTCGTGCGAAGGCTCGAATTTGCACACTTTCGAGGGCTGTTTCATCTTTTCGCGTGTTTAATGAAGGACATATTGGACCAAGCATTGTGGGCACTGATTTGGGGTGTTATGTGTCTAAAAATCAAGGATTGGACATTGAAGATTTTGTACACAACTGCTACTCAATTAAGGCTTAACAAATGGTGTATAGGCATTGTGTTACCCCAATGAATAGTGAAGATTTGTGGTCTAAAACTGGTTATATACCACCTCTACCACCTTATTTTGGGAAGAAAAAGAGGGGCATACCTCAAAAAAGAAGAAGAGAATGGGCAGGGGAAAGTGAGAATGGTGGCAGGAGGAGAGGTGTTCAAATAATGCGTAAACAATCCTTCAAAGTTACTTGCAAATTCTGTAAAGAACTTGGACATAATTCAAAGGGTTGCAAGTGGAGGAACCTTGCAGAAGAGTTTGTGCAAGATCAGGATCATGAAGAGGCAACAAGAAACCTGAATCCTGCAACAAACTGAAGGACAAATCCCTGATGTTATGACCCAAGATGCCAATGAGGACCCCCCCCAATGACACAAGAAGAATCAGACAATGATGCTGTAAGTTTTATTTATCTATTCTATAATTTATTTGTAATCTTTAACTAACTGTTTAATTATTTTTGTTTAACTAATTATTTAAAAGATCTTGTGTTTTGTGACTTTACTATTTGGCTCTTGTTCTGTTTTTTTGCTGTTCTACAATTTCTTGAGATTGAGTTGAAGTAGCATCACTCATTTTATTAGATGTTGAAAATTGTTGGCAGTGGTATGTGTGGAATATGTAATATTTGTATACAAAAAGAAACAACAACAACTTTGAATTGTTTAAGTTGTGATTATGCAAAAAGGAACAACAACTATTTTGTGATTTGAGTTTGAGTTGTAAAATGTTTAGCTGGAGTTCCATTGTGTGGTCTAGTTCTTTGTAATCTTTAACTAATTGTTTTAATTAATTTTGTTTAATAGATCCCACCTGAAATTGATGCCAGTGAGAACCCCCATGTGACACAAGAAGCAAATAATGAGGCCACCAGTGAAAAACCCCCTATGACACAAGAAGAAAATGTATATTGCTGTTTATTTAATGCTTATAATATATAGTTAAATCTTTAATTAACTTTTTATATTTTTAATTAATTTGTATAGATGTCAAATGCTACTTATGGAACTGATGCAAATGATAAGAGAATTAGTGATAAACCAACCACTAGGAAAGGGAGAAAAACATGGCTTTGCAATCAAAGAAAAGAAAACCAGGAACTGATGAGAGTGTAAGATCTCACTTTATTTTGTATATTTTGTTTATAATTTCTTATTGTTAATTATGTGTATATATTTATTTCATAAATAAGAATAGGTGTTCAGCTAATACAACTACTTCACCACCAAATCCTATTTCATTTAATCCACAACACTTCATTGGAGGTCAACCATGTGCAAGAAAACCAGAAGTCACTATCAGAGGGCCTGCTCCAATGGCATTCAGCTCAAATTCGTTCATCAGAGGTACAATCAATCAAGATTGTGTCACAAATACAAGCACTATTGATATTGATGGCATGAGGGTAGTCACAAAAGGAGGTAAAACATTTGTGAGTTTGTCTAGCCTCAATGAGGCTGCTTATGCAAAATCAAAGAAGTAATTGGGATAACTAGATAAGTTTGGTTGATGGGTTTTGTTGTTATAGTACTTGTTGATATGGTCTTTTTGTTGATATAACTAGATAAGAATGCCAAATGCATTTGTCTTTTAATTCTGAAACTTATGCCTTGATGCTAGGTATGACTTATTATTTTGGCAAGTACAACACTGTTAGTATTTTGAAACTTATGGATTATTGTGGGATGTTTATTTTGATGGACTATTGGATGACTTACTGAGTTATATTATTTGTTTAATAGGTTGTTGTAATTAGGGGAATGCTTATTTTGATGGATTATTGGTTGGTTTATTGATAATAGGTTGTTTATTTTGATGGATTATTAGTTTGTTTATTTGCTCATAATTGACAATTAGGAATAGATAATAGTACACACTTTCACTCATTGATAAAATAGGAATACATAATAGTACATACTATCATTACTTGACAAAATAAGAATAGATACTAGTACATGCTTGAAGCATACTTCTACATTATATAAGCAAAAAACTTAGGTTAGCTTAACCACTTGAAGATAAGTAAACTAGTAAACACTAGTACAATTGCAACCAAGTTTTACAATTTTCCAGTCAGTGTCTCCAACTCTTGGGCAATGTTCTTCATTTCTTGACCCATGTTCTTCATTTCTCCAGCCATTTCTTGACACATGATCTTCATTTTTTTTATCTTTGCTTGTAACTTCAATTGTCCCTACATCATCAACCCACATAAAAAATCCACAACCACCTCCATGACTCAAAGAGTCGGCACAACTGTGAAATAGTCCTCCCCTACTTTTAGGTTGTGCATAAACATAGGTACAAGCAGCCTTTCCACAATGACAAACAATGTAGTGTCTTGAAGAAGATGAAGACATCTTGTATTTTGTGATTTCTTGATCTCTTCTTTGGTGACATCTCTTTTTGTTATGAAAATGGATAGATGTGTGTGAGAATATGGTGTATATATATGTATATTACTTTTAGATGTTCACTCCAAAATTTGCTATGTTTCCCTCCATTTTTTATTATATTTTTCCCTCCAATTTTTTATCTTTCCCTCCAATTTTATATTTGGCCGCCTAATTTTTTGGGCCAAAGTGAAAATATTTTGTGTACAATCTTGTGGGACCAAATCTGAAATAAATATAGATGGAAAATTAACGGCAGTGTAATGGTGGGACTATTTTTGTAAAGAAAAAAAGATATGAGACCAAAACTGAAATTCTTGGGACCATTTTAAATCTGGTGTGTGTCCTGTGGGACCAAAACTGCAACTCACTCTTCTGCAAATCAAATCCTCCTTCAAAAATAAAATCTGCAAAACCAACCCTCCTTCATCCAACTTAATCAAACAAAATATGCACAAATTTGAGACCAAAATCAAACCAAATTGCACAAAAATCACACAAAATTGAGATCAAAATCATTGTCATTTTTTGCTCTGAAATCACTAAAATGTTTACAAGTCATATGAAAGTGTATTCATATTATAAAATATACCTTTCATAATTTTCTCTAAATCGTGTCAATTTCCTTCGAACCAATCCAACCCGGTTAGAACCTATTCGCTCAAATTTGGCCTTGTAGAGTGAAGATTGAACTAAGTTCTTCTTCAAGCTCTATCTTTTTTCTTCAATTTCAGGCGGGATTTGTTGTAGGTGCGGCTTCTAATAGTGTCACTTCTTCTTTGGTGTAACAGTGGTTGTGGTTGATGGTGCTACTATGGTTTTTCCGGTGCTGGTGTTTGGTGGTTTAAGTTCAGTGGTGCGACGACTTGTGGAGCTTTGACAGACGGAGGAGATTTTAGCCGTGGTGGTTGTCAAGTTTCCAGCAGTAGCAGGTGATGGTGGTCCGATTTCTAAATTAGATAGTTGAGCAGCGACTTCAGATAAGGACACTGGCAGTTGGTGCTTCTCTTGGTTTATGTATGGTGATTGGGCGCGAGTTGTTGACGTCGTTCACCACCAGGACGCTACCGTTTCTCTCCCCTACGCTGCCCCTTACCGTTCGTCTCCACCTCCACCTTTACCTTCCACCACCTTAATACCCATTTAGAGAGAGAGAGAGAGAGAGGTGGGGAGAGAGAGAGAGATTGATTTTGAAACTTAAGTTTCGAATGAGAGAGCGGTTTAAATATTTAATTTAGGTTTTGAACTAATATATAAATTTGAATTTTGAGTTAACCAATTTGTAATAATCAAGTGTATATAATAATCTCTAAATAAACACATAGTTTAAAGATATTTCAAAATAAAAATTCAATACTTTAAGCTCTCTTTAAAATAAATAGATAATTTAAGACGTTTTAGAAAATCTTAATAACTTAGGGTATGTTTGTTTTGGGATTCACCCGAATGGATGTAGGACTTTGCCATCATGCACGCTCCATGCGAGTTTGGATTTAAAATCCCGTTTTCAAATCTTAAACTCAATCCATTATAAACATATCTATTATTAATTTTTCCAACACAATTACTCTTTCTAATATAATAATATAATATCAATCATTATCACACTCTCATTTGATATAAAATAATATTCTACCCTACCAAATTTCTTAAATAAACATACATTTTTACTATTGATATTCTTAAATAGACATGCATTTTTACTATTCATAAAATTTTCAAATCTCAGAATTTTAAAGTAATGACTTGCTTACGCATACGTAAATTTCTAAACAAACATGCCCTTAATTAAGAACCTAAAAATGAATTTAATTAGCTTTTATAAAAATATCTCAGGAGAGAGAGAGAGCTAGAGAGAGAGAGAGAGACCTGGGGTGGTGGTGTGTTTGTCATTTAGAATTACTAGTGAAGGTAGAAGCTTGCATGTTTAAACTGAATCCTCATATTTCTTCTACTTGATTATCCATATAATCATTAAGCAAGTATTAAGCAAGCTTAGTTCATTGGCTGATTGAGGAACATTGTTAATCATGATACTTACTGTGTTTTAACTAAAGTATTATGGAAATAAGTAAAAGTATTAATTAATTGAGATTTAAATTATAATCTAAGTCAATGAGGGGTCATCAGACTATCATTAGCCTATGTTGATCAATTAATTTACAAACCTAAACTGAAAAGGGCACCTTTATCAAGCTTTTCGTAAAGCAAAAAGGTGCAAGCTAGGTGGGGTTTTAATTAGGGTTCCCTAACCTGTAATAAAAAATAAAAAAGACGAGTCACGATTTGAGGTAAAGATGTAAAAAAATCCTATATTTTTATTCGATTCAATATTTAAATTCGAATATATCATAAGTCCCATTCGAGAAATAAGGATTCATTTTTTTTAAGAAAAAATCAAATAATAAAAGAATACAACAATCTTTATATATGAGACTCGAGAGTATTCGAATAAAATAATATATTGACGAATAAATTATACTCCCTCCATCCCATAAAAATTTACATACTTTTTTATTTGGATGTTTTATACAAATTTACACACTACTAAAAAAAGAAGAGCAACACTTGTGTACAAATTTCTACCGTAGAAATATCAATTTTTGAAAAATTTGCGGATCTAAACCGGGTCGGGTCAGATTTGGACATTTTTTTCTAAAATTCGCGCAACTTGTAGTTCCAGATTTTTTCGCTCTCAGGTATGTTACAATTTGGGCAAAGACGTGTTACAATTAGGCAAAATCTGTGTTACTAATTCTTAAAAAAATAATTTTTTATACTTTTCAAGTAACTATAAAGAAAATATGTATTTCTGCAAGTATAAATATGTGTTACTTAATTTATTT